>DVQP01003511.1:0-10731 GCA_018231745.1 Danaus eresimus
TTGAATCCCTTGGATAAAACCCGTGACTTGACTTTTTTATTTCATTTTTGACAAGAATTCGATCTTGCACTGAAAAGATTTCTATTTTAGTCAGAATTTTGTTTCAAAATCTATTTACGTTTTATATTAATTGGTCACCGTATCACTATAAATCCAGTTGACACCTGCATAGGGTTGCTATGCAAACAATTTAGGATAATGAAATGAAAGTGCAATGAAAATATCCCCGTAACAGTGTTGCCATTTACTATAACGTTGTCATTATATACAACCTCGTATCGTAACAAATTGCATTCCTTTTATTCCATAACATTAATTATGCAATTTGTTTAGGGTCCACAATCAACAGAACAAAAAAGATTTAACACTGTTTAGGGTGATTGATACAACAAAGATTAAAATGTTTATTTGATACAATGATATTTATATAAACAACATCGATTCAGTAAAAGCAATATGTGTCAGATTATTCGTAGGCATAATTTTTTTGTCACCTTTTAAAATAAAGCTTTAAAATTTAAAACCCTTGCCTTTATATGTTTGACAGGCTAACATAGTTTAAAAAAAAGTCAATTGTCAGAACGCAATTTATTAAATTTTTACCAAGAGATTTTTTTCTACAGACAAGCAATATATGTTTTATAGTAATATATATTAACTATCAATAACCGAACCAGCAAACACTTGAACGTATTTCGCGTTGCCATAAATGCATCTGCATTACTTCAACTGTAAACTGTACATTACGAGATTCATGTAGTAAACATAGGCCTGAATAATATTAATTGCGCAATATATTGTGCAATTGGTTTATGTTGCAATTTGTTTCTAAATAAAAGTAGAACAATTTCTAATGCTTATCCTTGTTATGGTTTGATTTAAGTAAAACGTGTAGAAATATTTGAATGAAAGTTGTATCTATATTTAAAGGGATCGGTTCAATGGCTGACGAGGTTAAATTGCCTGAAACGCAACGTTTGAAAGTCGCAAGTTTCAATACTGCTTATAACAATGTTTCATTTGATTTTATTAAAAAACTAGTATCTGCCTGCTAATTCGTCTGCGTTAATTTCAGAAATATAAATGTGTAAGAAGACGCGACTACGGGAGAACTCGTCGTTTAAGACATTAAATAAGACGACATTGGATTTTATCAACCTTTTTTTTTTCTTCTTTGATCGTGATGAAAAGTAACTTATGTCCTTTTCCTTTCCCTAAGCTGTCTTTTCACTAAATTTCAGCAAAACCCGTTCAGCCAATCTTGAGTTATAAATAGTGTAAACTAACACTACTTTCTTTTATATTTAAAGATATATCTATTTTTATGATATCTTATACTTTTATGCCCTAATGGAATGGTAGGCTTATACAGATAATTTTTCTATGAACAATGAAGTTTTTAAATAATGATGTTATCTATCGACTGCTGATAACAAAAAGTACAAATTTCACAGTAACGCCTTCCATACTCTAAAATCCTAACAGTATTAAATAGCAAATGAATAATCGTAATTTTTTGGCATAAAAGAAACTCATTAAAAGTCATTGTCTTGTTCTTAATTACATAATTTTCATAGGATAAAAAATATTTCTATTTTAAATTAAATTTCAAAAGTTTATGAGCTAATGCAATATACACTTTTATGATTATGCATAGCAATAATAAAAACATTTTCAACATCTTATATTCCTACTCAAAGAAATTATAAATTTAAAAAGAATTCATGTAGCATAATATTTTATATTCCCTATCTTTATATTTATTCTATAAAGTCGTGATGATTTTTTTCTATAAAATTCTAATGAAAAATCTAGACGACAATGACTTTGACAGTTTGATCTCGCTATAAATTTAAATTTGGCCACCCATGACATGTGTCCGATGTCGGAAATGGTGTGCCATCAACCGGCGACCGGTGTTAGTACTTAGTAATTTATCTTAATAAGTAAAAGTTTATCACCAAATGTTATCAGACATATTTGCGCAACCGTTAATATGATAACTGTTAATTTGTTACACTTCATATAATCCACACTGATTCCGAAGTCCTTCCTCTAAATAGTTTTATTGATTATTTAAAGTATACTGAATAATTAAAAAAAATGTCTGTGTCGATTCACAACAATGTGGTCTCAGGTCCTGAAGAAAGACCTATACCTGCCCATTTATCCTATGGTCAATTTTTGTTTGATAAATTAAAGGCGGGGGGAAATAAAATCGCGCAAGTAAGTACACGTTATCACATAATTTTAATAACAGAAGTACTGTAACTTTTTAGACATATAAAATATTGTTATTTTTACGTGATTTATAATGATAGTTTATTACAGATAAGTGCGGAGACTGGAGAATCTGTTACTTATCGAAATATTCTTCAGAATAGTGTTAATCTGGCAGTGGCTCTACAGGAGTTGGGCTTAAAGAAGGGTGATGTAGTGTCTCTCAGTTGTGAAAATCGTTTTGAATTCACCGTTGCCTCTTTAGCCGTAATCTTTGCTGGAGGAGTTTTATCAACTCTAAATGTTACTTATTCGCCAGGTGAGCTTGCTTAATGCCATTATAGTAATGTCTAAAATGCACGACAAGACGTATGAACATTCCTAAACTGAAATTTGTGTCATTTACATTCTTTTCTTGTCAGTATCACATAAAATGTTTTCCAATTGTTTTTAGGTGAAATTTCCCATGTATTCCAAATCACAAAGCCCAAGTTTATATTCACGTCGCCGATCACTGCACAGAATATGTATGACTGCAGCAAGGATCTGACATTTGTGAAGAAATTGATTTTGTTTGGTGAATATGACATTGTACCTGCCGTGTTCTACAATGATTTAGTCAAGAAACACTGTGATATAGATGATTTCACATTGGTTGATGTGAATGGAGCAGAAGATACTGTGGCTGTAATGTGTTCGTCGGGAACGACTGGTTTACCAAAGGGTGTTATGTTAACCCATGTAAATTTTCTCACACTATCCGCTCATATGAAGTCAGTATTGTAATTTAATAATTAGTATCATAAATCATACAAATGACCTTTTGTATGTGACCGACCAAATTGTATTTTTCTTTTAGATATTATTTGGAGACATCTCAACAGAAAAGGAAACATAATGTAATAACAGCTCTGTCTTTGATCCCTTGGTTTCATGCTTATGGCTTTATTACAACATTAGCCGTAATGTGCCTGCATGTGGAGGTTGTATTTCTTGTTAGATTCGAAGAGGAACAATTTCTTGAAACAATACAAAAATACAAGGTGATTACTCATATTTGTTCTTTATAGGAATTAATATTGTACACATTATAAATGTAACGGTACCAATAGATTACTTATGCATAAAACCACAACAAGTTTTCACTCATTTTTAAATTTTTATGAAAAGCTACCAAACACTAACTATACACTCCGTTAAACTGTTGACAACTGATAAGCTGAAAGAAACATATTATTATAACATAAAACAAGTCTAAACAGTACAATTGCCACATCAACAAATAATTTCCTCATACACATTAAATATTGCATACAAATTTACTATTCTTCACAAAACATTAATTCACATCAAATTTGATAACACATCTAAAGTTATAGTTTGTATGTTTCAGATAAATATGACGACCATAGTGCCACCCCTCGCTGTGTTCCTTGCAAAACATCCTCTGGTGTTGAAGTACGATCTGAGCTCATTGAACGAAATGTGGTGCGGAGCTGCCCCACTGTCCAAGGAAATACAGACGCTTGTCTCTAAACGGTATACAAATCTTTATATATAAAATAAAGTTGTGGCAACACTATTTATAACTCAATAAAGACTGTGTTTGTTTGGATAACAATTTTTGGATACATAGTTGAGAAATAAGAAAAGGACATAAGATACTTGTCATCAAATATAAAAAGAAAAAAATGAGTTGATAAAATCCAAAATCTTAATTACTATCTCTAAGAAGGAACAGAATTCGTCCGGTCAGCTGTAATTCTGTTACTAAAGCAGAAGAAGTCGGGGGCAAATACTAGTATATTAAATAATTATTAAATATGTCTGGTCATGCTAAGTAATAGTTAAAGGTAATTCATTAATACAAGGAGACATTGTTTATGTGAAGCTTGTAATGTTCCAGAACTGGTATTGATTTCATCAAGCAAGGCTATGGACTGACGGAAGTTACAATGGCCTGTTGTGTGGATTTGGTTGGCAGAAGTAAAGCGGGCTCCTGTGGTACACCTGCACCTGGAATGAAGATCAAGGTGAATATAGAAATATTTGGTATTTACTCTATATGAAATCTTTATCAATATATCAAATCTAAATTATTATTATAAACTTGTAATTTATCTATTTATCTAATGATTAAAGTGATGAAAATTATTTATTTACGATTACATGTTAATTAATCTCATGATAATGTTGTATTTAAATTTAAAATAAACATATATATGTAATTATATTTTTTTTGTAACAGGTGATAGATACTGAAACTGGTAAGAAATTGGGTCCCAATGAAGAGGGTGAGCTGTGCATTAAGTCACCTCTCCGTATGAAGGGTTATTTGGGTGATAAAGCATCCGGTGATGCTATGGTTGATGAAGAAGGTTATGTTAAGACGGGAGATATAGGATACTATGACAAGGAAGGATACTTCTACATTGTTGATAGACTCAAAGAGCTCATCAAATATAAGGGTTTCCAGGTAGTTAAATAACTATTTACACAAACACACACACACATATATATATATATATATATATAAGAAATATTTGTATGGAAAACTTCTTTGTATGAAAATGATTTGTTACAAAAAGAGGAGGCGGATAAAAAAATCATGAAGTACATGCAACAATTTGAAAGAATCACATCAAAATTGTATCATTCCCCTTTTTACTTTTTCACTAAGAGGTAGTGGGGCATTTTTCTTCCGATTACTTTATTTAGATTTATGTGTAATAGATATTTAATTCTAACTTGAATGTTACAGTAATTCTCGAGAAAACAATACCGGGAAAATTATATGCCTTATTTGGCTTCACTCCTGAAGTGAAGTACCTTCACAGGAACTAAGGACTGCTATATTTAGGCTTTATAACAAACCAGCAACATACCCTGTCCTGCGAATTACAGTCCCTCGCGTTTTCTTCACTAATCGAACAAAAATTAAGAAAGAAAATTTTGTTTAAAATTGAGATCTTCCTGAAGTAGGGCTTCGTATTTGATAGCCGAATCTGGTTCATTGAACCACAAGAACTTTCAACCAATAAGCTGTCCCTACATTATATACTCGTCTCATCAGTGGAACGAGATACACCAGTAGCTATTAAGACCACTACGTTTTTATAAATACCTGGCCGTAGGTTTCTAAATATTATAAAATAGCCCACACAGAGCTTGTATAGATTTCACCTCAAAACACAAGTCTGACAATACAGCCCTCTGCCTGTTAGATATACATAATAATTTGCCACCACTTCCTGGTATACGAACTCTTGATTTTATGTCTTTCTCCTATATTCTAAATTCAGTTAATACATAATCATCTTATTACTCGTATAATATTACAAAAGTTATTTTTAACATGTATATATGTTAATATTTATATTGATTGTCCAGTTTTGTCCAAAAATAGATTTATTTTAACCATTCTTATACTCCAGGTTGCTCCAGCTGAGCTGGAATCTTTACTGCTGCAACACAGTGCAGTGTCGGATTGTGGTGTTGTTGGGAGACCTGATGAACTGGCCGGGGAACTCCCGGTAGCGTTTGTAGTCAAGCAGCCGGGAACAAATATAAAGGAGCAGGAAATTATTGACTACATTGCCAAGAAGGTAAACAACAGCATCCTGTCTAATTGAATGTTATAATATGTATAATTCATCCATTTAGTGAATAAGTTTTTGAAATCATTGTGTTTGAGTAACCATTTGTAAAAAAATTAATTATCTACTTAAGCATCAATTTGATCAGCTTACATATAACTGTGGTCTAAGTTTTAAGTAACAAGGATTTATTCAATTACAGGTGTCGCCGGCCAAACGTTTACGAGGTGGCGTTATATTTGTTGACGAAATACCAAAGAATCCATCCGGTAAAATTCTGAGAAGGGAATTAAGGAAAATGCTATCCGCAGACATTAAGAGCAAGCTATAGAAATGAAAAACATTTACAGAATCGTTACATTAAATAATTTATTTATATCTTATATCACTAAATCATTTCATTTTTACATTTCATACACGGTTATTTGGATCATTCTGCAACGGAAATGTTAGTTACCAGATAGTTTGTCTTTTAATTCCTGTGGTATCCGGCTCAATGCATAGTTGTGAAGCTCATCATTAACTGCAGCCAACACCCCAGTCTTGTTAGGATGGCTGACCGATGCTCCATATTTGTAGAAATCTCCCAAGATATCTGTTAATTTCCCACCAGCAGCACTAAGTACAGCCTCAGGAGCGCATGTGTCCCACTTTTTGCATCCAGAACTTGCAAATACATATATCGATGCTTTACCCTCTAGTAATTGTAACACCTGTTCCAATATTTGACTAATTAGCAATTATATTTATTTATTGTAGTTATTATCATTTTAATTCACTTTGAATCTTTATAAAGCTATAGTGTTAATACATGAGCTTTTAAGTAATAAAAACTCAATGAACCAATAAATTGGGTCAGTCTTTCAGCAATTGAGAAAAACACAGGTATTTTTAATGCCCAATAGGTAACCTCCTAATTTAAAGTTGGCTAAAGCAATTCATTCAATGCTACTAACATACTGTACTGCACTGTACATAAATTTACCTTGTAACCAGCACCGCCAACCCTCAAAATTTGTGCTGCATTCATGACTTGCAAAGCTTTCTCTACTACTGGGTTTGAATGACTTCTTGTTGTCGTGATGACCAGTGAATCTGGTGGAGGAGCTGGTATGTAGCCTCCGACACCAACTCCTTGAAGGCCCCAAATCGTTCGACCCATTTTCTTCTCCTCCCCAACCATAGTTTTGAAATATGGCTGATGTATTACACCGGCCACTGGCTTCTCATTGACTGATATACCGATAAGCACAGTGACATGGTCCAGAAAACCTGCAACAATGAAATTTGTTAATTTTGTATACAATAATTGTGCGAGACATGCACCAAATACGTAATATATTAATGGTTAGTATATATATTGAAGAAACTATCTATTGTGCCATGCATCCAGTATTTACAACCGTCTACAGAAGGTCTTTGATTTATGAAATAACAGATTATTAATACATAGAAGCTGTGAGACACGCCAACACATCATGTGATATTCTAGTTACAAATGTATGTTTTTTTTTTGTGTTCAATAAATTTTTTTTATGTTAAATGTGTTTATATTATTAATTAGTATCGGAAATAAGAATAAAACTCCAAGTAATTGTTCCAGTTACCATAGTTTGAGTGTCGTAAACTTAAATACCATTTGATACTTATCAGTGGATGTGTTAAATACATTTTCCATCTTTCCCAAGGATCCCGCTTCAACATTAATGCACCTAGAATTGTTTATAGCAGGCTATCATGAATTTGATGTTTGAATTCTAATAAATTTAACCTTTTTTAAGAATTTGATATAACAATAACATTAATTTTATACCTTGAGTATACTCAGAAGTCCCGTCCAGAGGGTCAACCCATACAACAATATCCTCTTCTTTAACACCTTGCAAACTTGAAGGACATTCCAACAACAGAACTTCCTTGTCTGCCTCAATTTGAAGCCATTCACTTGGAATTTCACCCTGAAGATAATTGGTTTTTTATAAATCATTCATGCATGAAATTGCTAGTCCAAGGTCATATAACAGAAGAAGTTAATGATTTTTGTGTCATTTAAAGCACAAAGAAATCAATTTAACAATTTACCTCTGAGTCAGGGTTCCCTTCCTCCCCAATAATACTGACTTTAGGAAACAGTGATGATAAGGATGATATGATACATCGCTGTGCTGATCTATCAGCTTCAGTCTGATAGTCGTCTTTGCCCTGCGAATGTTATAAAAGGATAAAAATATACTTTATTAACACAATCACCAACCAGGTGTGGTAAACTTTGTTTAGTAAAATTATATACGGCGTAAGATTATAATAAACGCACCTTTTCAACTATTCCTAGTTCGCCTCTGCTCATAACATCTCTCACAATTTTGCCAGCTCGACCTGCCACAGACACCGATGAAGCTAATAACCTTATAATTAACGGTGCCGTTGATGACATATTAGATGCTTAATAACAAAAAAAGAAAATGTGCTTAAATAAATTTAATTAGCAATATTTAACACAACTTATAACACGCCGTAGGTAACTAGTTCAAACTCGTCTAAGTCTAACTTCTAATCTAAGTAATGATAAAATGATTATTTATTGTCAAAACTATCGACTGTCAATTTCATTGTCAACAATGAAATGTCACGTTTAGAGGTGAACGGTGGAATCGGTTTATACGTCGATAAAATAAATTAAAAACTCCAAAAAAATTACATGCTTCAATTTGAAGCATAATATCACCTGTTTTAGTAGTAATATTTAAAATTATACAATTTTAGATAGGATTATTAAAATAACCAAAAAAAAATCGCAAAACAAAGAGCCATTTCATTTTGAATTGAAAAATAAATGTATATGCAAAATTAAATACATTTTAATTTAGGAAAAGTACAGCTTGTTTTTTTATTTTTCTCAAACTCAATCGAGTCACTATTGGTCGCAAACAACTTGATCAGATAATCCGGTACTCAGAGATTAACTTATCTTTTTACAATTCGACTTCAACGTTTAATCTCCTATTATCAACTACAGCAAACATTTAAAGAAAAAACTGTCGAAAACAGTCACATAAAAGAATTCTCATATTGGTACCTATAGAAGAATATATCCTTAGACCTTAAAAGGTTCATAAGTAACAAAACAAACAAAAATACAATAAAACCACTTTATTATATCAACATCATTAAAGTCATAACAATTTGAATCTTACTTAAAAATATGCAATCACTTAACTTGCAACTAATAAGTATATTATCATAGATTTTTCTATTTAAAGTAAATTTTAATTATAAATGCTTACATAACAATATAAAAGTATAATGATGCTTATAAAATATTTGCTCAATAAAAAATAAAGGCACTTTCGTGGATATATAGCTAAAATATTAAATTAATATATAGATAAATTTCAATACATTTGCCCAACCCACAGACTTATAATAAAAGACATCCTAAAAATTATAAAAGTCTTGTCTTTATCAGCTACATAACAATTCAATTAATAATAATATCTACTTCAATTTCTCATTTACTTCATTTTTCATTTAACCTAGACCACAATAATAATATTTGTAACATCTCCAAAAATATATTAAAAGTACACTTAATTATAATAATTACAAAAGAGTGTAAAAACAAACAGGTTTACGAAATGATCATGGTAATAAAAATTATTTCTACATATGGAAAAATATTAAGGATTCTTTTAGTAATTAACATCACTTTTAAATTATTTAAAACATCAACATTATTAATTTTCTTGTAATCTTTACCAATATATTTTTATACGCATATAAAAAAAAATATTGGATGTTTTATTCTTAGACATGAAGCCTTGAATAACATAGATTTCATATAAAAACTTAGTAATCATAGTCAACTAGGTGATAGGAAAATAGCTTTATATTAATTAGCCTATAGTCTATACTCCATAGCATCATACTCCAAACCTTTGTTCTCTGTACCAGGTTTTTGCATCATATCACATAGAGAGTGTATTCAGTTTTTCCCACACCAACACCGATAATATATATTTTTAAATCTATACACGAAAAACTGGAAAAGCTTTATATGTATGACATTACAAACGTGGATTTAGAACATAGATTTGTGACCGCAGCGAACATGTTTATGCAACATGAACAATCACTTCTGTACATCATCAGCGACTTGGGCCAGTATGTGCTTGATGACCTGGTCGATGGTGTGTGTGTGCAGCATGCGAGCCACCGTTTCGTCTTCCACGACATGGAGGAATAGTTGTTTGGCGTTCTCTCTCAGGCGCTGGACTCGAGGCCAGCTGTGATCAGCTGCTTTGGCGCCGCAGTTTGATATCATGCGCTCCAGAACCTATTGAATAAAAGCATTTGTTTTATGTTTACTGCAGCGCTTCCCAATGTTCCCTTGCCACCTTCCTTCTCTTACCGCCCTTTAGGCCTTGGGAAGGGTTTTGTGTAGAACCCTGGAGGATGATTTGTAATTACATTTAGCTAGGATAACTTATAGTGGTTTATAAGTAGATAAAAAAAAACTGAAAAATAATTTATTCTCAGTGTTGTGTAGCACACAAAAGTTTGGGAGAGCCTGAAAACGTTTAAGGATAGTAGATTTGTTTTACGACAGTTATAATCAAAACTGAACAGCCATTATACCGGAATATAGATTGTTACTGTCAGTGATGCTTCATTGTATAATTTGTTTGTGTAAACATATTCAAAATATAGATAAAAGTTTTTTTCTATTTCGATGTTTAAACATATTTAGCTAATTGTTTGTCTTACTTTTATACAAGCGAGATAAAATATGTATATTTTTTTATATTTTTTAGACAGTTTTATGAATTAGTTTAGTTTTTCATCATCATCATCAGCCTATCAGAGCCCACTACTAATAAGCAAAGGCCTCTTCTCACATGGAGAAGGTTCGAGCATT
>DVQP01003512.1:0-10731 GCA_018231745.1 Danaus eresimus
AACTATATTGTATTCAACTGTTTTTCCCATCTTCGTAAGAAATATATAATAGACAACTATTTAGATTTATAATTTGTGAGTTATTTATAAGAATTTTAGTCAGTACGAGCTATCCTAGAGGGAGGGTTAAAGCCTTGTAGAGCAACCAATTTATAATAACATGAGATACAGAGTACAAAACATTTGGATCAATGTAATAAAAATAATCGTCCAAATATACCTTCTTAAGAAAATGCAAAAAGTCTTTAAAAATCAATAATTTAAGTTGTTGTAAAATTTCTGTTTGTCCGACAGTTAGTTAAAACACCTTAAAGAGGAAGTTATTTTGCCCTTTTACATTTATCATGAAAAGCAGATTAAGCTAATTTCACCGGCACATGTATTATTCAGGCCCGTGGAACGTTTTAGCAATTCTTTAACCGACTCAACCACTTAAATATTTAAACGTTAACATGTATAAAAGTCATTTGTTGAGTATCTATTGACAGGATTTTATAATGCTGTTTTCAATCAATTTAAAAAATAAATATTATATTTACAATGAACTATTGATATAGTTAATTGTTTTGCTGCTTAGAGTAATAAAGAACGCTAATTTTAAATGTAGAAACAATAATTCATTTGTTTGATTGCCACTTTCATTGCTTATTATGATAAAACAAGAGGCTTTTAAAATTTGCCTTTCAATAAGTTAAAGTAATTTGCCTTTATACAAGCGAGAAAAGACTAAAAACCTTACGGGAATGAGAAGAATGTGATAAGAATCAACATTTAAACAATTTCGTCCAAATAAAAAGAGTCATTTTGTTTCAAAGATATTAAGATTCTTATTATGAAACAAAATGCTAAGTACACGGTGAAAGCGTTAAAATGCCAACAGCTGTTTTCCAAACATTCATCATATAAAGCGGATTAACCATTCAAAAACGAGAAGGGTAAGGGTTGACAACAAGTATTTAAACTTAAAATTTCAACAAATATTATGAAGTGAATTACAACAGATTCTATTTTTCATTGATGCATAGAAACATATACGTATTCTGTGTTTTATACTTAATATTAAATAACAGAACTCATACTCACATAGTTTCTTTGCTTTTTGACAACCATGAGGGACAAACACTCAGACAGCAAAAACGCTTTGGTTCATACGTTATTCAACGGCTGTTTATTGTGATTTGAAAACCGATCTTTCTCTTCTGATAGTTATTCATATATAAAACATCAAAGCGGGCTTTATTTTTACCGAACATAATATGTTATTGTTATTGATAAATCATATTTCGGGTGCAAAGAAAAGCCTTTGTAGTGTATTTACAAATTTTTAATTCATATATCACAGGAATACATAAAAATCGTTTTAATTTTAAATAAAAATAAAAAAATATTTAATAACGTTATACAATTTTAACACCATTGGAAATTAAAATGCAACGACATAGGATATGAAAGTAATTAAACAGATATGCAAAAAAAAAATTGCGCCCTATTTTACTACATTTATATTGAATTTATCTGTTATATTAAAAACTTTATGCAGTAAATATACCTACAATATTGTGACGATATATTTATCAGCGTAATTAAAATAATATTTTATAAAAACTAACACGGGTCTAGTGCATTCGTCGCTCAGGATTAACATTTCCATCTTATTGTTTTCCCGTTCTCGTTTGGATGCAAATATTTTATTGTTCAAGCGCGACCTACGGTTTCCACATTTTTAGTCCTTTCGTTTCTCGTAATTTGCTTTCGCTATATTTTTCTCATTTCACTTATATTACTTAAATAAAATATGCTAAATCTGGGAATCGTCCAACGAAGCTAGAGAATAGTGATATTTCATTCAAATTGTGCAGTAAATACAATGGAATGTAATGAATATTACGTTGCTAATTAAAGTTCATGAAGTATTACATTCCTTTTCATTTAATGAATGACTTCATAAATCTACTATAATCCATTTTTATGTTAATCAAAAAATATTAACATAATAAGTCGATTTTTCATAGTCAAATGTATATTACTTTCTAAGAGTATTCAGACAAAACTGACAGACGGTGAAGGAAAATACCGTGAGGAAACCCGGACTTATAATTTCATATTATAAGTTTGAAATCAAAAATCCGTCTTTTTTTTAGTTTTTATTTTGTTTTTTTTTTTGTCAATCAATTAAAAACTGCAGCTCTTGCATAACTAATTTTTATGTCAAATTTAAAAATTTCTGAAATAAAGCTTGAGAGCACTTTTATTATAGCAATAAACAACTTGTGGCATGTAATAAATCTGTTAAAAAGAAATTTCTGCTTACAAATATTAGATATGTAAATGAGCTCGTTTAATCTCAAGTCTATTTTATTTTGTTGTAAATCAATAATATCATTGTATCTTTAGATACAAAGGACCGTTTTATCCAAGTAATTCTGGAGTGGTCATAAATCCCTTCGTCAATGGACCTCCCGATTTATTCTCCTTAATGTATGCCCGGTTAATCTTCTGATTGAGGACATCTTAGAGCATTGAGTAGACTACACAGCGCCATCCCTTCAGAATATATCGATATTGGATGTCCTTGAACTATAATATTGTAAATCTAAAAATTTTGATGTTTATGTATTCAATAATATAATCAGTAATCTTAATAAAAAGTGCTTGTACAATATTTTTGTTTTATTTAATGTTCTCTTTGATCAAAGCTGTCATTAGTGCCTATATTGTGAATTTAACAACAATTATGTGAATGTAAGTAACCGTGTTTTCGTCTTTATGGAATTTGAAACCGGTTGAGAAGCGCAATGAAACTCATTTTCTTTTTTTTTATTTACGTAATTTTTATACACGGTATATGTCACGAAAAATTTTATCGAAAGATATTTGTTAGGGAATGTAAATAAAAAATTTACTCATAACCAATTCACCTCACCAAGTAATAGCATATTTCGAATGTTTTATTTTGGTCTTAACTTGGTTTGTCACTGATGATTGTACACCAATGTAATAAAATAATTTGAAAATTCAATGATCAGATGCACAGTCACGAACAATGATCGCGGAAAACATCTCCTTTACACAAATTTTTGTAATAGAGCACATAATAATATATCGTAAGTAAATGTAACATACATATTCCTATGTATGCCATAATAAACTGAATTTTATCTACAATAATTAAAACATCAATTTCTTCCAGTACGACACTACATGTATACATTTTTTCACAAATTTAAAATTTCTTGAACTCGACGATTTCTTTCAAAAAAACAGTTTATTAATAATAATATGATTTTCACTACACAGACATTCCATTCAAAGTATGGAATATAGTTATTTGAAAAAAATATATATCCAAGCCACGAAACAAATCCTAATTTAATGTATAAAATCAGTAAATATTTTATTTTCATATCATTTTAGAAAATTATTTCGGTAATTACTGGACTGTGGTAGGTAACTAGGTAAATACAATCATTACATGAATGCAAAATACGGTGTGTGTATTTTATTACCAAATCACACTTAAACTATCTAACGAATTGATATTAAACTTTATATGTATGTAGTCATTGTGTTACTTTAAACCTAATTTACTTTGATATCAAAGTATTTCGTATCCCTTTGGATACGTCTGGTCTATGGTATATACAAATGTGATAAAGTACCGTGTAGCCGTGCTTATGGAGTAAGTTTAAAATCTGATATGTTTTTTTTAGCTAGCGCTCTAAATTTCGTTTAAGAAAAAACTACCATACTTTAAGTCTTAAAGATATGTGTAGTTTTGTTATATTCCGGGATAGAATTGTTCTTTCTGTACTAACCATATTGTGCTGTAGTAACTTGTAATACAAATTTTATTAGTTTTCTAATTAATCAAGACATAAGTCGGAAATTTTATCCATAAACCTTAATCTTAATTAAAGCTATATTTTATTTTAATTAATCATATTCTTTTTGTATTACACATTTGTTCAAAAGTGTTACTGACATAATACTTTTAATATAACAAAACGTTTTAGTTAAATTATTGATTAATATTTCCACCAGCTTACACTGAACAGATTCGGTATTAACGGTTACATTTAAATCAAACAAAATAGTAATTGAAAATCAAATATTAAACGTCTCTTATTTGCTAGAGTTAACCACAAAATAACAAATTGAAATTTGATTCCGTTTTCAGTTTTTAGTATTGCCATCAGATTGAGCGTATGTGGTTTAGAATTTATGGTAATATTAATTTAGTTTGTAATTTGAACAATTAAAATATGTGTTCTACATTTCTATGCATATTAACTCAGAAATATGCTTTTCATAAACACATAATATTTAATGCGTTCTTTAATTAAAATTAACCTCTTTCTAATAATTAATTGTAAATTAGTTCAAATGTATCAAAATGATTAAAAAAAAGATATACTTTTTGCTTAATGGCCCAGATTACATTAAAGAAAATCTTATTTAATGTTCTTGTAAATTTAGCAGGATATAATTGAGGAGGAAAATATACTATAAAATAATATATTTTCCACTTTTTTGTCCTATTTCTAAGTGCTAGACCGATCACACCATTGACCGTGAGTTATAAGTCATTCTGTAGTATTAGTGGTATGAGCGACAATCGGCATTTCAATCATCCTATACATAACATTCTGTGAAACAGCTGCAATGTCATACTTTTCTTTAAATTTATTCATGTATGTAGCTGCTACCATTTTATTTTTGTCAAAAAGTTTTAGAACTTTCACTTTATCAGGCTTTCATATGGAAATATGGAACTATGCCAAATTTTTGGTTATGCACATATCCGAAAGTCAAAATTTTCTTAAAATCTCTGAGACCATTTCGGCTAGTTAATTAATAAAAAAGATATGTCTCATAGATACTGAATATTCTGATTTGATGAGACACCACCTTAGTATTTGTAATGTGATCATTAGCAAAGCGGTTTTTGGTTTACTTGTATACTTTTACTCTAGAGGACCCAAGGAATCATATTTCTCTCTATAAGTTTATGCTGGCATGGTTGATTCTCTTTGGGAATGTGATCTTGATGCTTTGTCTATAGCCATTTGGTAAAATAATTTGATTCAAATCCTATATTTAGAACATTAAGGTTTACACCAAATAGGTTTACAATAAGGAATTACCACTATATTGCTTTGGTGGGTTTAACAAAAGGTAATATAAACTAGTTTCTATCCCGGCAATAAGCTAAGTAGAAATATTTCAATCATATACGAGACATACTTTTTTTAATGGCTATATTTTAGTCAATGAGATCAAAGTGACCGAAACTTTGGGAGTATGTAGTGTTCGAAATAATAATATAGCGGGTAGGAAATCGTCTTTATTTTTTTAGTTTTGATTTCACATTAGCCGTTAGCCATATTCGTTTGACAGGGAAACCGGGAGGGGTGGGTGACCTGATGGGACCCAAAAAAGCTCAAAGGCTCCTTGACTGTCCCAAAGGTGCCTCTAAGAGGCTTAGGAAGTCGTTGAAGGGCGAGATGGTTTCGGGTGATGGGATTGCATGGAGGCCCCCGACAGCAGAACGCCGAAACGACGTGTATGAATCGGGATCTCGCCGGCGAAGGCGGTGTGTGTGTGTATATGCAGTATTGGTGGGTCTTGAGGACATTTGTTTCTGTACTGTCGGTCATATGATTATTGTCTGGATCTAGGAGCTGTGTCTGAGACACCTAATCTTTAGTACTTCCGCGGGGTCTATGAGACTCGCGAAGTCATAGATTAGCTGCAAGTCGGCTGCTAGTGCGATTGCCGGTGGTTGCACGGGTGCCTGAGGAACCTGTGTGGCCTTAGGTGCCTGGGGTGCCTGAAGGCGTGTCGGTTCAATTGTAACGCTGGGCTTTTGCCAGGCGTTGGTTGCAGGGGGCGGGGGGAGGGGGCAGCAGGAATGGGAGCTGGCTCTCGAGATTTATTGTGGTGTCTCCCAACTTTCGCCCTTTGTAACGTTGTGGGACATCTACAAAAAATCCCGTTACAACCAGGCTGCACAAGACGCAGCTGATTAGTGCATCGGACCACTGGACCACACGATAGCACCATGCGGCGGAGAGACTCGCTCTCCGCGTAGTAATTCGAAAATAATTCTTTTATATTTAAGTTAAGATCAAAATATCTATAAATTTAATACAAAATATAATGTTTTACTTGAAATAAATTGCTGTAAATAAATATAAATAATTATCAATTTATATTGGTAGTGAACAACAGTTTCATTCCTAATTTTGGTATTTAAAAAAAATCGACTTTCAAAGTTGTATAATCTTATGATTAAAAAAACCTAATTGGTCTCTCGGAGCATCAACTGTGGCATAAACATCTTTGAAATGACTTTTATCAAAGAAAATTATAAACGAATTCAGGAGATTACAAATTGATTTATAACTAAAATTACTCTTGGTTAAGAATAAAGACAAAGACTTTGAAAACTTCTTCAAGTTTAAAGTGACTTGAGCACCCTTATAAGGTTCTTTAAGTATTTCTAAAATATGTTATTTTAAACTTAATAATGTAAGTGACTTGAGGGAATAATTTTTAAAAAAACTTACAAAAAGTTATTACTATTTGAGTCAAAGAGTAATATAAAAAGAATTAAACAATACAAACACTTGAAAATTCTTTCTTAAAAAGCTTATGTTATAATATATTACGTATCTAAAGCTAGAAATACTATTCAAGGGTATAAAACGGATCTGCGAAAAGTAAATAGCAATGTTTATTTAGAGCTTCCGTAGAGATAGCCACTGTACTTTAGAAATATATTTGAGGATGTGTATCAAATGTATTAAATTCGTATGTGACATTTATATTTATGAAGTATAACAAAATATTTACTAATTTTATAGTATAAAATAGTGAATCATTTTATTAGAATTTAGTTAAATCAGCATTTGTTTTATTTTAATTATTTAAAAATACTACTTTAGATATTAAAAAAAATCCAACAACAATTGGGATAAAAGTTTTTGGTTTGCAAAGAGCAATACCGTTTCCTTGCACTATAAAAAGACACATTTGCTGCAATATGCTGTAATAAGTATTTGGACCTTTATGCCAACAGTATGTGTTACATTTATTCTGATACTCTCAGACTTCTATTCCACAGTTAGATGTATTCGCTTTTATAATCAGAAACCGAAATCAAAATAATTTTAGCTAATACACCCTAAGAGATAATTTGTACGAGTATTCTACAATGAGATTTGAGACAATCGGGAGTATTCATCTTATTCTAAACATATCTACTACTGAATAAATTTTGTAAGAACGTTTTATGGAATATCATCAGTCCATATAAATAGCCAGTAAAAGAAAAAAAAAAGTTGCTAGAAAGCGAAAATGTTTCAGTAACAAATACAAACATAAATTGACCGCATTCTTGTCATTATTGAAATAATACACATTAATTTTATCTAAAAAAACGAAAGTAGACACATATTTATTGTTTTATGACTATTGTTCGTTCGTTATATGAATATGTTCTAAAACCAACTGCAAAGTGGTTTTTAAAAAGATTACATCAGATACAAAAATTTTAAAGCAAGTATATCCTTGTCACTGACCACTATAATTAATTATCATCTCGTAGACCCACAATGAAAATAAAAAAAGATTATACCTAAAGTTATTGCAACTCATAATGTTTCGTGATACTTAGAAACTGAGATTGTTATTTTTTCTTTTCAATATAGATACTTGATTTGCAAATAACCAAAGGGTTATAATGTCTCTATATACTGACTTCTAAATTCAATTCGTCGAAAAAAGTAATTAATGTCTATTTCTACTTATTATATGATTTCAGTTAATATTATGCATAATTAATACAAGTACAAAATAAATAAATTTACCGCAACAATTTGTTTCAGTCTATTAAACTTTAATGTTCATAACACAGATTGCAAAACCAATTTGATGTATTACTTAAAAACATAACAAATATAGCTGTCCTACTTATTGTTCTCTAATTAATGGAAGCGGATAGTGAGTACGCCACAAAATTTACATTTCTATCTTATTCTTCTGTCGTTCTCGTTTAGATGATAACATAATATAGCTCAAGCGGGAATGAAGTTTCGTAAGCTGTCGTTTCTATTATTTTCTTGTACTTGACTTTTCCAGGAAAAATATAAAATTAAAATTCCTTTAAACTTTTTGTATTACTACAGAGTTAAATTTAATTACACGCTTTTTATTTAGAATAAATTAATAATAAAGTATACCAAAAAGCCAAAAGATGTTATTGATAAAATAAAATGTTACTTCATATCCTTGTATTTTTTTAATTTTTTAGTTTTTGGAGTAGAAGCAGTAGATTATTATTTATTTTTTTATAATCTCATAATAATTATATTAGATATTTTATAAACCAAGATACTGAAACAAAATTTTGTTACCAATTTATATTTGAAACATTATTAATATGTCGAGTTCATTCATTAGCAGTCACCATATCAATCAGTAAATTTTATTTGAAAAAGATTAGTGTGTAAGCCGTTATCCTGTAGCCTGTATCCACTGGTCACTTTTAGATAAAATACTAATAATGTCGTTATAATAAAAAAAATTTGCTTAATTTCTGCCTTTGACACAATATTCTTCATCCGTAAAAGAGTTGGATCAATGCTATTATTATGTATAACCCTATATATCTATAAAAATAATTTCTACTAATATCTAGAAACAGAACCGCTTATAGCGGAAACGGGAAGAGTTGGTAGTAATTGAGCAAGGATATAAAGAGATAGTTCGGGATTGTAAGTCAGCATGGAAAAATATTACAACTAGATTTCATTGATTTCGATAAAACTTAAGTTTCATGTCCTTAAAACATTTTTTTGATTACGTATCAAATTATGTGTATTATTTTTGTATAGAAGGTGTAAGTTATGGGTTGAAAGTTAATATAGAAAATATTTAAAATATGCAACACTTTCTTTTTTTATCAGAAGTCGTAATTATAATTATTAAGCATACAAGTGTTTAGTTTTTCTTAGAAATATGGCCAAGGGAAGTAAAATTAGAGATCAAAGTTTCTATGAATAATATTAATTAGATTTTTTTTAATATTCTGTACTATTCGGTCTCCTAGACACAAATTATTGAAAAGGATTGCAACACTTAGGTTTTTGGGTACAATAAATCAAATAAGATAAACAAAGTAATATTTTGGTATTAGGCAAAGAAACTATAACCAACGTAGAATTTATATATTTTTTATGTTTACTACCATTGATGCGTTATAATTAACACTACAAAAAAATGCTACACTACATTTATATTCCAAACTGGTTTTGAACTATTACTTTTATGAAACGACATTTCTATCTTTACAGAAAGAATATTATTACAAAAACGCGTCCATTATCAGACAAAATCCAAAACTGTATTTTATTTTACTGGAAATAGATTTTTTGATTAACTTGATCCTTCTATAAATAATCAAAATGCGCAATTTCCCTTTAACAGACTGCTTCACCTGGAATTTAATTGAATTTCTCCTTATTTTCTACATTTCAGAAAACCATAAATTAACGTATCTAATGGAGGCTTTTTTGCTAATTTATTAAAATGTATTTAAATAATAGTTTGGAATCAAATAAATAAACAGGTCAGAAAGGAAGTTTTAAAAATCTAAAAATGCCATCCTCGATATAAAGAAAAACAGAAATGTAATTGTGGTCCGAGAGCACTTTTATAGGTTGAGACAATGAAAAGGAAAGCCGATGATATAAAGCCCGTTTTAAATGACCTGTTCTTTGGTAATTAATAAGAGTTCTTACATTTACCAAAATGAGAGAATACATTTAGATTTAAATAAAATAAAGTGCCAGTAAAGGACAAGTTGTGTACTAGGGTTGCTAATGTCCATCAATTAATTAGAAAAAATACACCCTGTTGGACAATGCAAAAAATAATTGGTCTCAAATATTTAAAGAGTCGACTAAAGGCACCCAACGACGATCAAGCTACACAATTGTTAATATTTTAAAAAAACGTTGACGACAGAGACAAAGATACACAACTCGCAAGATTTGTAGATAAGCACGGATAATGTTATTTATAACAAAAGTAATATTCACAACTCATGTATTATTTTCCATGTTTAGGTTGTTAGCCAGTATACCATTATGATCGTGTTAATCCCCATATTTTTATGTTTGTGAATATTTAACGCGATTATCTTAAAATTAGTAGGCTATTAAATATTCAGTGAAATTTTTAAACTCTCTCAGACACATGGGTCTTCCTCCCTCATAAATTACGTTACAAGCAAGAGATATCTATATTATAACTATTAAAATTTAAGTCTCCAAACCTCTTTAAGGGTACCCAGCTATAGGTTAAACGTCTACATCAAAACTTAATTGATGTTATTATTGTAACTGTTGTGTATTGTAACCTCTAATCAGAGTTACATAGTGTTTCTGCTTAAAATCTCATAATATCCTACGATATTCCCTTTGACTTTCAGGATAGGATCCATTTCCCTGTTGAGTATTATCTTTCTATGATGGTAAACACATCTCTAGAATAAACCAAACCAAACTAATACCAAACCAAACAAAATGATAATAACAACATTAATTACATTCGAGATGGCTTCAATCTTTGTCATAATGTACATAGACTATAAGGTTAAAATCAAGTTAATGCTGGAGGCTGGCCAGACTCGGCAGGCTATGTTCATTGTGGCTTTTTATGCACGCA
>DVQP01003513.1:0-10725 GCA_018231745.1 Danaus eresimus
CCTTTTTGTATTATTTGCTTTATTTTTCTAAGTTATTTCCTTATCCTTGATAACAATAACATTACAAAGCCACTGCCAGAAACGTTTATAACCTCTTAAATTATGTCGTCACTGAACCAACTCCTAACATTTGATGTGACAGCGTGACATTGTAGCTCAACACGTCATACGCAGTTGGGCCACATTGGAAAATCTCTTTATATTTCATTCACGCTCGGTGAGGAATATTTATAGTGAATGAAGGATTTCTTCGCTAGGGTTGACTGTATACGGATAAAAATATATTCATATAATATTTTAAAAATGGTCATTTTAGTGACCATCAAGTATATTTTTATCCTATGTTATCATTTACACGATAATTTTTATGAATTTACATCCCTCAGGGTGGCATTTCAATATATCTAGTCCTTTGATCAAAGTAATTTGAACAAAAATTTTTTCTTTGTTCATTGTTTTTATTTATGTTAAACACAGTAGAGTCATTTTTGTTTGAGAATTGTTCAATTACTGTTAATTCTAAAGATTAGTCAAACATCAAAAGTAAAAACGGAAATCAAAATATACATATATATAGAAAACTTCCCCAGGAATATTTTCTGTTATTTGAAATATGAATAAATAATTTACTTCTCCATATTATTTTATATTTATTAACAGAACAAAGGTATGTAGTTTCAATAAATTATCAGCATATTGGTTGAGATGTTGTAAATAAAATAATATATAAATATTAAATGAAACTAGTATTTTTCGGATAAACTATGCGTGTTTTTTTTTTTTGAAAAAACATACTCTCGGTGTTTCGGTTGCTGTAAAGTAACCGAAACGTTGAGAGTATAGGAGTATATTAGTTTCATTTAAATGAATAAAACTCGCGGAAATCTTAGATCTCATTATATATATCCAATAAGTTTTTTATAATTTTAAGACTGTCGAAGGAAGTTCATCTAATCTGTTCGGTAAAGAAATTGAGCATTAGTTTTCAGGAAGCCTCTTTTTATATGTACTAACTGTTTATTGTTTTAACTTAATAAAAACATAAAAAACACATACACATAGATTGAAATTATATAGACTTTGATTTGAATAAAAATTTAACAATACAAATAGTACTAATTACGTAAACTGCTATCATGAGCACAACCCATCACTATCTATCAATGACATCACTTCTCTATATAAAGCCGATTTTCCAAAGTCCGAAGCCAGTGAGCGATGACAGTACTCGATCACTGAAAGAAGATCGCAACTTAAACTTAAAACCCCCATATGTATATAAGATCGTTTCAAAACCTTCACATTAATAAATTGTTACTTGTTCTGCTTTCAGAAAATATCGAAAATTATTATAAATTGGTTTTATTTAATTTTTAACTGAATATTTAGGAAAAAAGGTCCGTTTTAAATACTGTGCTTAATGTTTCAATGGGACAGCAGTAGTGATCCTTATATAATTTACATTGTGTAGAACTTGGTCTGAAATATAAAAGATATATAATATAACATTTACCTAAAGTTTTTACTACATCGTCATTGCTGCAATCGTTACGCTTACTTTTTATACAAATAAAATTTAAAGAAAATCTTGCTTTCATTAAATCGTCGTAAGACTTATATTGTACTTCGAATATCAATATTATTTATGTATTTCAAAAATGTAATATTTTTACAGCCTTCCTAGAAGAAAATAAATATAAACATAACATAAATAAAAAATCTTATCAAACTAATATAACAAAAAATAAAATAACAATCGTCCAGGAATACACCGCGGTTAAGAAAAATAAAATTGAAAAAAAGATTGTCCCATTTCCCATGAGTATATACCGTAATAGAATTTCGTAAGGCTCTCATGTATTATTTGTTTTTATTTCGATTCTGTAAAATAAATTAAGAGATAAGATAAAGATTTATTTTTATAGAACCCATTAGTAATATATGTAGCTATTTTATACTTTAGGCTAGCCTTATGAGTTGATGAAAGATTACAAACTTCTCTACTATTATAAAACTTAATTTACAGTAGTTATTTAAATTAAAAGCTGAAAACATAAGGGATACTTTTACATGATTTTATAATATATTTTACACAGAATTGTCATTACTTATTCTTATTTCCAATGTACAGATTCAAGGAAAACCAATTATACAGCAGAGGATTCTACCAAGTCCTGCCATTTCAATTGATTTACCGCATTCGAGTCGTAGCACGACAGCTCCTGGGGATGAAAACAGTATTATCATTTTCAGTCCTTGGAAAGCTTTTGGGCCTTTTGTCGACAGCGTACAGGTAATAAGTTATATGTCGACAACAGTCATTTTGACGATAGAAAATATTTAGGCCTTCTATATTTTTAAGTGTAATCGAGTGTTGCCCTCCTTTTAAAATAAAAATAACTTCAAAATCTTAGATTTACTTCATTATAGTATTACTTCATTAATTATTGCTTACACAAAAGTGAACAACGGGGAAATATTAAAACAGGATCCGCCCAACTAATTCGAATTCGGCGATATTATCTCTTGATTCGAGATTTTCTAAGAACAATTATTATACTCTAATTGGTTCCAGACAGTGATTAATGGTATCGCGCTAACAAACGATGTTTTCGCTCTCAATCATTTCGGTTTCTTGAACATATTCATTATCGCGGATAATGTTCTTATTGTTTCATGAAAATGAGTGGCCATCAAATTGTTAAGCTTAAATATCATGTTTTCTCCTAAGATTTAATATTTCCTCAAAGGGTTTTTGTTGGAATTTTATAAAATGTTCGTTTTTTAAAGTATCATAATTTAAAGGACGGAGAAATTCTGCCAAGTCAAGACTCAGTGATGTTTCCAAGTCCCAAGAACCAAGTTGGCGCTCTGGAAGATGAGGCTACAGATCCTATACCCACAATACAAACATCGAAGAAGGTTACAGTTAAATATATACATATTTGGCGATTTAGATATATAGGATTTAACAGACTAAAAAAAAACAAACCTCTTAAACCGGACATAATTATCATAAAGGGACAAGTTTCTTAAATTGACGATATACTTGTTTTACTTCTTAAAGTTTACACAAAATTATGCAAATTGATCTGCCGCTTCAAACTCTCAAACTATTCAAATTCTGAAACAATAACTAAGGATCAAACATTGTCAAAACGTTTGAATTTCCGCATTAGCTTAAATTTAAACTATTGATGTCTTCGTGGAATGCTTAAAGTTCATCTTTATAATTCCAAAACATGCAGGGATTAACAGAGAGAAAATTTTTCTTTTAAAATTTCCACGTATCCATAAAATGAACAAAAAAACGTTAAAATTATTCGAGAATTAGAAATTAAAATTAAATTTTGATGAAAAAAAATCATAATTTTGCATCTCCAGGTGGCTTCAGTCAGTCAGTTATCATTTATGGTGCGTCCTGACAGCTTCGAGCGAGGTCAGCTGAGATTGACTTGCATTTCTACTGTGCATTCAGTGTACAATGAGCAGGCTGAACTGGTCATTAATGAGGAAAGGCCTCAGATCGCTTCAGTGCTCGGTACTCGGGACTATTCCTCGGGTTAGTATTACAATTTTTTCCTATTATTAGACTCCTGGAGTTTATAAATAAATAATATTGTAAGATGTAATATTTTCGCGATCATCAAATCATATTTTTTTAAACATCAATTAAATTTTATAGATAATATTTGGCATTCAGAAATATAACACAATATGGAAATTGTATTTGGGATTTCGATTTGACTGAAACAATAAATTTAAATGTATTTAGATATGGCCTAAAGGTAGTAGACTCATGTTCCGTTTAAAAAAATATATCTGCTAATTGAGCATTTCATACTTGACATAGCTAGTCCGCTAACTAACTTTTACAAGCAACTATAATTTAAGAAGAAAAAACAATGTGATCATTCGGAAATCAATATTTGAACTGTCTGTCTAACGTAATTACAAAATAAAAATTTTGTACTATGTAGCACGGGTATTTAACATAATTCAGGATAAATTACACAATTTCTTCTCTAATACATAAGTTTTTGTAGCAAACTTTTATTTATATCCATACAGTTATTTTGTGGGAAATTCTAATAAACACGCCACCACTCCATCTATACAAACCTATATAGAATGTACAGCATTAGTAGAGCTTTAATAAGTGCTCGTCTCGTTTCTCAAACGTTCTGGATCAGCTTGAATTTTGTGAATTAAATTAATTATTTTTATGAGGCTATAAAACAATAATGATGTTTGTTATCATGGCACATGTTACAAGCATCTTTTTTTAATAATATGCTGGCGACTGCTGTCCGAACTGTAACGTAATCCCAAAAAAAACCGTATAAATAAATTTTCCCGTGGCTTAAATTAAGGTGCACTTCTATTGGGGTCAGTGTTCGCAAAACTTAAAACCATTTACTAGCTTCATGTAAATTATAGTCATTTGAAAAGGTAAATTATTCTTATGTATATATTCAAACACCAGTAAATGTATGGAAAACGGAAATTTTATTCAAAGTAAGTAGTAATGAAACCTAATAAAAATTCGTTTCGAGTCGATCTAGTGATTCCCAAAGTCTCGGAGCGGTACTGAGGAAAAGAGTCTTAAGATCTTGAGGAATTTTTATATTTCGATGTAAACATTACCTTTGAATACGTAGAAAGCAAACCAATCCCGCTCTACAATTCAAATATTTACTGCAACTGACTTACACTGCAATTTTCGTCGAGAGAACTTTCGGGGTGAAATGCGACTGCTTCTTGGCAACTGAATATTAATAATTTATAAAAAACCGATTTCATACCCAGGTAAATATCATAAATCTCATACTGGAACCTCATTACCGAAACTAAACGTGCTCGTTATATATTTAAAAAAATATCCCTCAATATTTAACTATTGATAAGCACATTATTTGATATGTATTTATTCCATTACCCATTGCGAATAATAATAAAGTCATCCAAATGGCAGATCGTAACTTAAATATAATGAATCATATTTAATCTGCACTGACAATGGTTTGGACGAGAAAAAAAAAATAATCAAACAAATTACATTATTCAAAACGAAACCTATTAAAGAAATTAAGTACAATGAATATAAAATTTAAATAAAATATTAAAAAAAAAAGTAAAAAATAATAATTGATGTTGCTTAAATTAAAAAGAGCAACAAAAAAAATTTTATCACTCATAATAATAGACATATTTTGATTTACCAATTTGTATACAATCCTTTGTCAAACCTCGTCAAGATTAATTTTTTTTGTTGTATTAGAATTTTATTTCTAAATGACATTCAATATAGAAAAGGATTATTGATATTGATATTGAATTAATTGAAATGATATTTGGATTAGCCGCTTTTCAATTATCGAGTAGCTTACAATACATTTTTCGAACCAATATATACAAGAGAATATTATTCATATTTTTTGAATACTATTAATAATTGTTAATCCTATAATTTTATTCAGACGTATTTTATATTTGTTTAGTTTACGTATACAATGTACTATGCAGTATTGTAATAAAATAAATAATAAATTCCTTTCTTTTAACCCACCCATACCCATTATAAATATTTTGATTGAAAAGTCAAAATATTGTATTGAATGGGTAATAATTTTGCACGTATATAGACACTCCTTAAAATAATTTAAAATTGACGATGAAATGTAATGTTGAAATTTCATATTTATCATATTTTTACTGCATCTAAAATAACATTAAAGTAATTAGAACATTACGTATACAAAAAACGGAGTAAAATGAAAATGGACATATGAAAATTCAAAAACCAATTTTAACATAGAACACAAATATGAGCTATGGGAAGTGGTACTCCACAAAATGACCGTAAACATGACTCGTGAATATTCGCAAATACCCTCTACATGGAGAATAAAGGTTTACAACAGTAAACCGTCATATACGCATGCAATCACTCAAATATTTGCTACCGCTAGCTTCTATAACATCCGTCCTGTTTGTCAACTCTAAATATTCCGGTAGAACAACCAAAGGTAATGTTTAGTGTATCTGGACGATATATCAGTGTGTTTGCGAAGCATTGCTATAAGTAAATACGTTGGTGTGTTCCTACCAATCCCGTTAGTACAGAATATAGATGCATTGAAGCATATGTAGAAATATTAAGCCAAAATCAATAATGAATTTCCGATATTATAATATAGAATTAATTATAAACATATTGGTGCTTCGAATTGTAACAATTATAATAATAAAAATTTCTTTTAAATTTGAATAAAATTACATCATTAGACCAGCTACTAATAAATTATTATTAACCAAGGGTTTCTTAAGTAAATAACATGCAATTTTAAAGTTAAAAAAATTACTGTTACGAAACATAAAACTATGTTTAGCAGTGTGATAAAAATTTATTTTTATTTATATTAAGAGAAAATTTTTAAGAATACATTTTTTATAACTAAAGATTTTATGCATGAAATTAAAAAACAAATGAAAACTGCACCAAAAACTTCGGATACTAAAATGGATATAAAAGATGTTGCTTTTTTTAAAGTTTGGATTTTTTTATTGATAAAATAGTCTTAACGATTAATTGTCACAATTTCCGTTTGGCTGCACTCGTTTCAAAAACTTATAGGGTTGGCACGGCACATATAGAATTAATGCAATATGGTACCTAGCAGAAATAACTTTATATTTGGATTGAATATCTAAATATTGTATTAATCTATTTGAAACAATTAAACAAATGTATGATTTAAAACGTTAATTTTTTTATATAGTGGTTAAAATTATACGTTCTTTATAACAGTGCTTGGGTTGATAACTCTCTGGCATGTACATATGTGGGTTTGTATATGTCACCAAGGAGTTTGAGGAGATTGAATGTCACTAAGGAGGTGTTGGTGAAAGAAAACACTATGGCAGTTTTGGTATATTTCAAAAAATTATAATCAATTTAATTTAAAGATACAAATATATATAAAGTAAGAAATCCAAATCATCACAATGTTTATTTCCATGACACGAAGTACTTACTATCGTAATTGATTCTTACAAGCAATAAAAAATAAAAGATAAATTTATGCATATTACATTATAATTTATTGTACCACAAAAAGTTAAAGAGTACTTTTCATAGCAAAAGTTGTTTTCACATTGTATGTGAACTAGTCGCGATATTTCCACGCTTACACAAAACAAAGTTGTTGCGAATGCACCCAGCACGCGTGAAGTTGGTCGCGTGTCAAAGTTATAGACTAATTAAATTGTTTATAGCACTTAGCAATAGTTGGCACGCCTAACGAACAACTTTATACGTGGCGGAGAGTTTAATTTTGACTCCGCAATATGTTTTACTGAGCTTCCGTGAAAAAAAAAATCTAATTTTTGTACATTTACGAAAATTGCCTCAAAACAGTGATGTCCTGCAATGTTTAACATTTCAATAATAAATATTAAATTTGTAGCTTTACAAAGAATTGCTTAGTTTTTCTTCGGGAGTAGGCCTTATTACTTTACCGCCCGCGGCCTGCGGGTCCGTTAACTAAATGTAAATAACTGTTCCCCGAATAAGAAACGTTTTAATTCTGTTTTTTATTTTTTTCATTTCAAATTTGTACTAAAATTACCTATTTCACGACGAAATAGTATTGCTTAGTCTTACATTTAAAAAGCGACTTAATCTGGACGTCTCGGAAAAAGCACACTGTAATAAAAAAACGAATCACCTCTGTTTTAGATAACGAATAGTAGAAAAACGTGTAAATGAATTAATTACGCAAATTTATGATAAAAGTTTCTAAAAAAAATAACGAAAACAATAATTAAATATTCATTACGTGGAATTACCGCCCCTTGCGACGAGAAAGAATTCTTCGCTTTCTTTTTTGTCGGATAGTGACTATACTGTAACTTATCGATATAATACAATTATTTAATTTTTATTATATATTACAAAAAAAAATATATAAAAATTATTTTGGTAAAATTATGTTTTAGCTAATAAAAACAGATTGATAATAATATTTAATACATAAAAATCGTATTCGTTTAAATTTAATTGTTACCGGATGTCTTCTCCTCCCTAACTCCCATTAACGCTATTATACTAATGATTCTGCAAAACGTTCCAAATTACAAAACAAAGCTTTTTAATAAAGATATTTTTCTCTTTAATCTTTGAATAACATTTTACATTTGTGACTTGTGTTAGTTAATTAAATCAATTGATGTTATTAGTTAAACTGATTTTATCGAATCGATGTATGTAAAGAGTTTTACTTCGCAAAGCAAGAAAAGATTTCTACACCCATGCTTTAACACGTCTGAATGATAGTTATAATACTGTACAATCAATTTTCATAAACTGACACGATGAATATAATTTTTTTAATATTAAGCTAAATTATAATAATACAGCGCCTCTGCTAACCCTCATCGTTAACCTCGTTAAAATTAAAACTTTATAAAATATGCTTTTAATATAGAAAATTAACGGATATGAAAGCACGACAAACATCGTAATATAAACAATACCTAGTTTTTATTTTGTTTTCTCTGCGCTCTATAAAGCTAAAAGCACTTTGAATTATTAATAAACTTGGGAGAGCTTAACGAAAATTTTGAAACTTCGTTTAGGGGTCTAATGTCGATTTTCACATACGCTTTAAAATTCACATACCTTCCTAAAACAAATAAATATACTATATAAAGATGATCATAAATCCTTTTTATGTATTGATTAAACACAATGTATGTAAACTGCTCACACGATTTAAAAATAAAGTAGGACAATATATTATTGTCACGTCATATCAGACAAGGAACTTAACGTCCATGCCAATGACGCATCAAATTTTCGATGCGCGAATATTTTATGACGGCTATTGAAAATTTTAAATCGATAATCGAATCCCAATGTTGTCCGTCTCATTTATTTTTAATGTCGCCGTACATTATATATGAGTAGAGTTAGCGGTCCCACCTGACGTGAGCGATCAAACCACCCGATGTAAAACGGTTTGACTAACACTTGATGTACCCCCTGTGAATTAATTTCCGACGTGAACGATAATGAACTCAGTTTTGGGTCATTTGCGTTCGATATTTCGTTGCCATTTAGTAAAATGAGCGCTCGTTGCAAATTTGAACGCATACGCGCTCCGTTTCAGTTCATGCTGTCGACTGTTATTGCTTCGGTTCGATGCATCCGAAATTCGAATTGCTTTTTAATAAATACTGACCAGCAATTTGTTAACATCGACGTGTACCAAACAGTTTCGTTTTATAACTTTCCAAGAGTTATTTCGTTATAATTTTACATTATGAACGGACGATTGAATATTTCGTATTTCATATAAATCAGAATAATGTAATGGAAAATTACTTTTGATATTCGGTTTGCTTGTATGCAAATTAAGGGAACTATTTTGTATGTTAAATATTTTTTTTAATAAAGGAGAATATTTTGAATCTAATCTACATAAAAACAATATTTTTGCAGGGTCGAATGTATGTATATTATTTAATATATTTCTAACGTCGAGAAATATTAAGGTCCTAGAAGGATGTTCTGAAATTTCATGTGTAATATTTAAACATTCGTCATTCTTGAGTAACTGGTTTTTGTAATTTATTATTATATGTAATAAATTACAAAAACCGTCATCAATATTATTTAAATATCGTAACGTTTTATTATCTTTCATATGTAACTCTAATTTGAACACAGATTTCTTTTATATAGCCGATCTAATTGGTTTCAGGTTCAAATTATTGGTTACAGTGAGCTCTTTAAATATGCCAAGTATGTCAAAATATATGATAGATTATATTTGGTATCAAACCATTTTATTCAAGTCACATGATCAACTTTGTCTTAAGATTCGCGTCAGTTTGAACAAAATGCTAGATACGATTGATGTACACATTTATCATAATCAAAATATTTTGTATACAAAATACAAATAAAAGTGGTTTTGTTTAAAGCGGTTTTATTTATTATGTGTACCCATTTATTTCTTCTTATTTTGGAAAGTATATTTAAATCTATTTTTTTTGCGAATGTTACATGTATTGACAAATACGTCAAGAATTAACCAAAATTTGCGTTAAATGAAAAGCTAATATTTTATAAAGTCATCTCATTTTTAATATCATAGTGATTTACACAAACACCAAATTTTGTTTGTTAATTAACATTCGGATTGTATTACAGGGTATTTATTCAGGTATGTTCGTTTTCATTGAGTTAGGATTTTCAAATTCGCATAGAAACGAAGCTCATATTTGAATAATGACACTTGTCTTTGTGCCGTAAGAGGAAAATATAGTAAAGCTAAATAAGTTTACATAATTTGAGAGTGCCTATTATTCCGAACTTACCAACCGGAAATTTAAGCGAATATAGGTTGTGTTGAATCTATAAACTGCATATTATAGTCGAAAAGCGTTGCAGTCTAACGTTTAAAAGATTATGTTTTAATTCTTGAAATTACATCAATTATAATTTTGTTTATATTTTCAAAATAAAATATAAAGGTATTTCATTCAGGAATATAACTTCCCACACAATAATCTCTGTGAGAATTAATACGAGATATAGAACAAATTTCAGTAAATTCCTAAGCACAAGCTTTCACCACAACGAATTGAAACGTTTTAATTAAACCCTCAAAGTTACGTGTATTTTTACACTTCGTTGACATCAAAAAATTTTATTTT
>DVQP01003514.1:0-10722 GCA_018231745.1 Danaus eresimus
ATATATGTAATATTTCTATCATATAGGTAATTGCATAGTATTTACTTTTAAACAATTAATATTCGCTGAGAGTAGGTACATATTTTAATGAACATAATTGTTGTATGGAACAGAATATAAAGTGTCTCTACGTGCTATGCTTACTGTTTTCCAGACTGTAAATAATACTTTATCAAACAGACAGTCGCCAAGTCCACTATTTTACAATAGGAAATGGAAGTATCCATACATTTTTATAGTTTATGTTTTGTTCGTTGTTATTGGACAACAATATTATATGTTTTTTATTTTCATAGATTCCGATGTAATATTTTAAAGGATAATATTAAATAAAATGGTTTGATATACATTCATTGCAGATACACAAGTATGTGTTATGTTAAATGGAGGTTATAATGGATTTTGTAGCTAGAAAGTGGAGATAAGATCTCCATAGTGATATTTTAATTTAAATTTTTGCTTATTAAATATTAGCTGTAAAGTACTGTAAATTACCTTTTTACGTCAATGAAAGTTTAAATTCACTTTACGTATTTATTGCCTATCATGTTAGCTACATCATTAACAACGTAGCATAAATCATAGTCTTGTCTGTAAAACTAATTCTAAATCTGATCATAAGCAATCTGCAGACCAACGATCGCAGACTATCATTACTGAGTTAGCCGTGTTTAGTGCCGGGCTACATGATACGATGTACGGCATTTTATTGATGCTATCAAAGAAAGGAGGATTTTAGAATTTTTTGTTTAAAATCGCTTTTGTTTGTCACTCTGTTGTTTTTAAAAACAGTCGTTTCAAGGAAGTAATGTATATATATATATTTTATATATTATTATACATATGAAAGAAAAATATTATGAATAAAGATTATAATCTAAAAATATTAATATTCTAAAGGCATTTTATTAGTTATTATAAGTACCTAGTTTATGATACTTAAAACATGTTTGACGACAATTGAAAAAGTTGATCATGTGAGTGAATTAAATCTATTGTATAGAGAAGCACGTTATGTACAAGAAAAACTAAGAAAAATGTCATTAAAATGTCACCACCCCGTGATTGAATGCTCCTTACTACATAGTACCCGTGGACGTAGACTGCATCGCGATTTGTAGAAAATGTGTTTGTACATTTTCATTTCATACATTACAAAGAAAACCGTACATGGGAAATATAAAATAAATTGAAATGCTTATTTTGTTGTTTATTAAAAAAAAATCTTTTTGTTTTTTTTTTTCTCAAGGTTCTTATTCAGTACTGCTAGTAACAAATTATAGTTTATCACATTAAATTAAGTACAATTACATAAACGGTTCTATTTGTCTTTGTCACCTTCGTTATTCATCCCTGATGTTGGTTCCATAATTTCTTCTAGATATACGTGATGTTATAACTGTCGTGGAACCAAAGTAAGCTGTGATGAGTTATATTGCAAATATAATATAGTCTGATGAGTTATATTGCAAATATAATACAGTCCACTATCTTGTTCTTTTATCTCAATTATAATCATTCTTCCATCTTACTAAATTTCTATAATCACTATACTCTGAAATTTGTTTCAGAAAAACATGTTTTTCACTTTTCTTTTTAATCAATTCATCGGTGTAATGTAATAGATCATCTTATTTATTTCTTATTTATTGCTCGAACTGTCGAGACGATGATGTATCGATTGACAATAAAATTCTGCTAAATGCATTTTTATAAGCAGAAAAGCATAAAAGTACAGTTGTACGTAGCTGACTGATAGATGTTAGAACAACAATGAAAATTATTAATTATGAACCAAAAATCCAATGGCCATAGCGCTAGCGTTACTAACTCAAACATTATTACTTAGGAAAATTCGTAGGCGTGTATGAATGTGACGCGCAACGAATACTTCAAATATCGCTGAATCATTATATAGCTTGAATCGTATTAAAATTTAAACATGACAATATTCGTGCTATTGTATCTTTGAATATTAGTCGATAGCTATGAATAGAAAGTTCTCGTAGATTGGCCAACGCGCGTTTATTGTGTAAGCTGACAGTGATTATATACGAATGGATTAACTTTAAGCAAATCCACTATGTTAAGTTAAAGTGGTGATTTTATGATTTTAATGACACGCTTGTCTTTCATAACAATAAAAACTTAGATCTAAATCACTCGGACTTACACTTCAGTACCACTTATATGTTTATTTTGTCATTATTAGGAAAGATTGGGTAGAGTTGCAAATTGAAATTCAAAAAATAAAATAATGTTAAAATTTAAAACAGTCAGTACAGTTTGTATAATCATACACGGGAGAGTTGAGGAATCACAAATTGAATAAAAATGTGAACATTAAAGGCCTTAGTTACGAGGGTGTAGGGTTTTCAAAAATATTTATGCTATGTTAAGTAGTATCGGCTTTCTCTATTGTCTGTAGACAAAAGAGAAAGGTACACAATCGGTGCTATTTTGTTAATTTCGTACTATGCAAGAGAACGATTTAATATTTACAATTGAACCGTACCTAATTAATGTTAATATTAAAATGTTGTACACAGATATTGGAGTTTACTATTGCGCAATTAAATAGTATAAAAATTCAGTACTTTTTGTGCCATTATAGCTAAAAACTAATAGTCACATAATTTTACATTTTGTATAGATTTTTTTCTTCAAATGCATCTAATCATTTATCAGACTACTATCATTTATCTTTTATAAATCTCATGTTATTTGTCTTGTGTCTATCTAAATGTAAATTGCACGATAAGAGAATGGACTATCTGACGACATATCGTTCATTCGCTATTGAAATTACCAGACAGACGTGTCATTTCCTTTGCTATATCGAAGTGTTGTAGTGTGGTAAGCTGTTGTGTGATAAATGTATGGACTGCAAACGTTGTATCTATCAGCTGGATCAGAATAATTTAGTTGTCGACTGTATTCAACCTGTTATAAAAACTTTTTTACATATTTAAAAGAATTGCAGCCTGAAAACTTTCTTCCTTAATCTAGATCTAAATAAGAATAAAAAAAAAAACGTTTGCACACAAAATATTCAGTAAAAAAATAAATTATTTTGAGATGTATTTAAATTATTAATTATTATTATATATATTTCTTCTTCTCAGTAAAGAAGTAAATTGTTATCAAAAAATCCTCTCTCCTACATAGTAACTTACATAAAGACTGCCGGTTGTACAATGTTTAAGATTAGCGTCCGAAGACTTGAGGCAAAGAAATTGTTTTGTGTTTTGAAAGGCTTTAACAAAACGTTGATATATAACAACACAATAAAGACCGTTTGTTGTGTTTCTAGGCCTGATTAAATTAGTAATTAGTTATTTACATTCTCGTGTTATTCTTTGACCAGTTTTTATTTAAATATTTGTATTTGTAAGAATTTTTATACAAAGCATATTTTCTTTCCTCGAAAACGTATTATAAATAATAAACAAAAAATATTTATTTAAAGGATCACGCCATGGGGTCTTCTTTTAGGTTATTTATTTAGGACAAAATAAATATCAAATTACGAATCAGTCTCTACTTACTGGCTTGGTAGAGTTTTCAAGTTATGTTCCACAGAAATTTATATTATAGATTTTCTTTGTATTAATATTTTTATTAACCTAATGCTCAATACATAACAAGGACTACGGAGAGATATCTAAAGTCTTACATATGTAAGTTTCTCTTACAAATGCTTTCAATATCCATTATTTTTATATTAAATTCAAACGCGAATACTGTATAATATAAATTTAGTATTTTTTGTAGTCAACGCTAGACAAGAATATGAGCCTATTATTTCGTGGTATTTCATATGTGCAAATTATCATAATTTAATCTAATAAAATAAAATAAAAATTATTAAAATTTAATTACTAGCTGACAATCTCGACCTCGTCCACTTTCTATGATCAATCAAGTAGATTTTTCAAACTTTATAATAAGCAACAAAATCCTAATAGGTTTAATTTATAAGGATCTAAACAATTTAACTGAAAGTATTTGTTTAGCCCTGATAACCGTACAATTGCAGTTATGTTTCATTCTACGAGTCTATATATATCAAAAGTAATCATCCCAAACTTTTATTGATCTGAAATTTCATATCCGGCAGTCGAAACTATCGTTAAGAGTCAACAATATTTCACGAAGCTCCACGGACCATCCATCATTAGTGGCAGCCTTATTGAGCTGTGTATAGACAATTCCTCAAAGAAATAATAAAAACATACATGCGTTATAAATGTTAGCGTAGAAAATTATATTGTTGAACTTTTTAAATCTATTTAGTTTAGTCAATACCTGCATTTGCTACAATGTGTACTCAGCGTAACATTGTTTCGAAGGCATAAATTAAGTATACGTTTGTTAATCAATTACGCAATGAATATTTAAACGATAATAAAAAAAATACTTTTGGGTTTAGGGCTGGTAATGTAAAACATAAAAATTCTTGTCCTACTCATTTTATTGTAAACGTTGGTATATTTAAATAATAGTTAGTAGTAAAATTATAGTTGTTATGGGAAACTAATGATATTTCCGGTCTCTTTAATCGAAAGATTTTAAAATATACCCCAAAATTTAGTTTTACTATAAAAAGGATATTTTTATGATATTATAAACAGGTTTCTAATATTTACCGATTTTTTAAAAACTGTATATTGTTTTATTTTTGGTTTGAGGAATTTTCTTCTTGAATGCATCAGTATTTTGTGACCAAGGATCACTTATTCCTATCTTGTTTTATAGCGATGTTCCTTAGAAAAGTTGTATTGTTCCAAGCCCTTGACTTTTTGTACTATGCAGCTATTAAAAAAATACTATTTTAAATCACTATTAGTATTAATCTTATTCTAAATAATTCAATAATATGATTTGTTTCTACGTAGAAATTTATAACTATCGCTGTGATTTTTATTGCTCAGAATAAATATAAATGGTGGAGTAGAAAAGATAACATCTGAAAATAAAAACAGCTATATTTATTATGTTTTCAGGTTAGACATTTATCATTATGTAGTGTATACGTTTTAAAATGAGTTATTATACATTGTATTACCCATATTTTTATTAAGTTATAATATCTTAAATAATGATTATTACTATTGTTTTAATGTACCGTTCTGACTCGTATCGAAATTCGGAATACTAGTGATCGTTTATTCTAAGAAAATATAATTTCTTTGCACCATCAAATACAAATTATTAAAATATTTGATAATATTCAAAGCAAATAAAATACTTCCTCGTTACCTTCAATAAGAACCTCTTTTTATACATGAAACGTGTCGAATCTTGAGAAAGATGGTGCTTAGAAGTGTGAAATGCGAAGGTTAGGCGTAATTTCGAAAAGTTCCAGGTATGTAGAGACATCTGCTTCCGATATAAGCTTTTTGAAGACTAGGTAGAAATTAGTACCACTCGTTGCTTCTGAAGCTAACCTACAGAGCGATTTACAGCTCCCTCAAAGTGAAAAGTTACAATTTTTCCTAGCTTGAAAAAATCATGATAGATATTGAAATAAAACTTAAAAATACAAAAAAAAAATAAAAATACATACATACATGCATACTTTAAAATTAAACATTTTGCGATCATTATTCTTTCAACTAATGGAATATATATATATATATATATATAATAGTGTAATTACCAACCTAACATTAAAAAAGTTTTATCTGTTACACTGTTTTTATATAACACTATTTTGGTCTCACAAATACAGTATTTCTTAATATTTTATCAGGTTTTAAATGAAAGTCTGTTTAAGTACTTAACAAACACTTTAATTTTTAACAAGAATAATTATCAAAATAACTAAGTTTTATTGGCGTGCCGTTTATCAACAAAAATACATCAACATTAAGCACAAACTTAGGACACTATGGTAAGATTTAACTTCTAGATTTCTACTAAGAGGAAAGAGTATAGTTTTATTTTTAATTTCTAATATAACTTATTTTTATATATTTGGAATTTATTTTATATATGACTTAAAATAAGATTTTCTTTAACACATACATAAGAAAATAAAAACGTAATTAATTAAAATAAATTTTTTACTTGTGTGTTGATATCTGTATAATGTTTTATGAATTGCGAATCATAGTTAAGAAGCATTTTTGAACGTAAACGAAACGAAAAAAACGATTTGTGGCCATTTCTAAGTGATCTCAATCCGTAACAGGCTTTGTTAATTTACTTCCAGCTTTTTGAAAGTCCTGAGTACTCAACTTTCCACATACGAGAGGCTTTTAAAATTTTTGATTGCTTAGCAAACTAAAATTGAATTCATATTTGTTGGAAGTTGTAAATTATAATTTTATATATAATAATAGCATTCTATTATATATATATATATATTTGATAAAACTTTTCTTTGCTCTCAGAATTTATACAATACGCGAGTTTTATTCAAAGTTCATGTATTAAAGTCACATAGTTTTTCATGTTAAATTTTTAAAATCTACACTATGTGTTTAAATAAATAAAAAATGAAACTAATATTATTTATATTTAATTCGATGTATATATAATTATTTTCTAAGTAAATATGCGGACGGCAATGAACAATGAAATGATACCCATCAACTGAATATCCCAGCGTCAAACCAAGGAGAGTTTGAACCAAATTCAGTGTGTGTTTTGTTATAACAAGTATATTAACAATAATTCTACTGTTTTCATTAACTTTTGTTTTCACTTAACAATATTAATAGAATGACATGAAATACAAATAAAAAAATAAGTCATAAAAGAAAATTTAATTACGTAAAAACGAAATATATATATCAATTATATCGATTTTTTTTTTATTACAATTATATTCAGACATCTATTATTAGATAAATATTAGTGTTATATGCTATATCTTTAAAAATGTCCGAAATATTAAAGAGAGAGAGAGAGAGATAAAAAGAGATAGAAAGGGATAGAAAATACTAATGTAAATAAATTCGAAAATAATGTTGGTCCAGACAAATAAAATGTTTGATATAAATTTGTGATATAACATATATACCACTTATATATATATATATAAGTATTCACTATAAAAAGTTCGAAATATTTATTTAACAATATTATTTAAGTTACTTGCAAAATAAAGATCCACTTTTTCAGTACTGCGTATATTAAATTTTGTAAGGAAGATTATTTTAATTTTATTCATGTTGTGTAGATTTGGAAAAAAAACAGCAAATTTTCTGTTTTACTAATATCAAAAGTTATCAACATCGACTTAAGGAATACTGAATGTCTGTTTTTGATATTTTTAGCAATAAATTTTAATTGATATATCGTTTAGAATAAACGATATTTTTATAACTATATTAATATAAAAAAATAATAAACATTTAATAGGATATATTTTAACTAGTCGTCTAATCTTTCACTAATCCATGTGCTGACCTAACACCGATATTTTAGTGCCAGTGTCAAATAATTGTCTCTACTTTCCTATATTTAAAGCGTCATTTTCTTTCGTTATATATGCAGATATTAATCACTAGCTATTACAAAGGCAGTTGAGATATAAAGAGAAAATAGAACAATGTTAGTTTTCTACCAGACATTATATTACAAGAGCAATTTTTTTTTTGGAGAATCATAATGTGTAATAAATATTTATATATAAATGAACACCACCAATATATTTTTTACGTAATGTTATAAAAAATCTCTTTGTTGTTACACTTAAATTTAATAAATAAATCATTAATTTAATACATTTATATACAAACTAAGTCATTATAAACTTAATTTCACACACCGATGACTAAATCTATCGACAAATTTGTCTTCATTACTTATAACGATGTTATTTTAAGATTGAGTGATGATTTTTTGATATATTTTTAAATATATTGCCGGTTCAAAGACTCAAAATCGTAATATAATAAATTTTAACACGGTTTCCTTGTGTCTTATATATATGTATATAGATATTTAAAAGTTACTCTCTAAGTCCATTAAAACATTTAAATAGACAGCGACATATATAATAAATTCCTCTAAAACGAACTACCGCTATTATGCTATATTATTAATGACACACACATGAAACATATTATATATGATAATTAGACCACAGCCGTCAAGGCTAAATTTATCAGAACCAGAAGAAACATTTAGATGTAGGAGGAAATATAATGGATTTTTAAACCTGTACATTTGAGCACATCACTTCAACTGCTAGAAACGTCTAGAATCTAGAAAATATTAAATTCTATGCTAACATACAGGTCAAAGGACAATATTATATTAGGCGTTATTATTTTAATTCAGATCAAATGAAAAAAATTTTTTTTTCAATAGTGCATTAAGAATTTTGCGAGTGTCTAAACAATTTTAGCTTATTATATAAGATTGATAGCGAGCCTACGCTTAGATAAAATTTTATATATTTTTTTCAAATTATTTAGTTTGTCACTACACATACCTATAAATATTGAAGTTGAAATACTTATAAGTATATCTATAAATGTCGTTATCATTTGATCTGAATGTAAACTACAATGACGAAGAGAACTAGAATCCTTTGATGTAACCGTAAGCTTCGAGGGTTGACATTGTAAGATAAGTGATCCACAAGGAGAAAAAGAACATAGAAGTTATAACTTTGGTAATTTTTGGACCTCCCAATTCCCCGCCAATAGATTTTCTTCTCCGCAACACCAATACCAGAACAGCAAGCGCTGCTTCCGTGCAAAACATGGTGACACTGAAGGCTAGACTGCAGAAAGAAATAACATTTTATTCCTTTTTTTAATACATCTCTTCATAGGAGATTATTAAATTTTATACTTACTTTCCAGGATCTACAATGAATTTTTCATTTTTACTCCAATGAACCACAGCGGCTACAGTCCATGCAACTCCAATGCCCAAGAAAACGTTAACTGCATTCGAGCCAGTGACGTTGCCAACAGACGCGTCCGCGTGCTTGTCTTGTATGGCGGCTACTTTACTCGCAAAAGTATCTGAAAGAAATTGCGTTAAAAATTTTCTTAAATTCAGATTTCTTAATGAAAAAGAGCCCCAGATCAGATCGTCTCTTCGGTGATGTGTCGATTTGTTACCTTGGCCTATAAACTTCCGCAGTTTTTTCTGGTAACGGAACATTAATTTTGTGTGAATTAACCATACCTGGAATACTTGTCCCTAGAGCTACGAATAGGATGGCTGTGACCGAATCCTTGATGCCAAGAGTACAGCCGAAGTGAGACGCAACATCACCGATCACTGCTGTGACGACTCCAATACATATAATTGACACTACGAAGCAGACGTAACCTCCGCCGATGTCTGAATTAATAAAATCAGTTTAGCAACATTCAGTCGATCTTACACTCAGCGTTAATAAAGTAAATTATGAAGTTTTGTTAACTCCACAAGATGATTTCTATCAATAATGCAACAGATATTCATTTAAAGCATAAAAATGTAAAGTTAGTCAGAAATTCTTGTAGTACAAACAATATTATTTACTCATTAAACCAAACGATAAATAAATTATAGTTTAATACCTGTGGGCGGTACGAATGCGAATATAATCTTCCAAAAGAGGGTAAACACGTGCAGTATGTAGTCAAATGTTGAGGGAGGTTCATCTGGATTGTCTTAAAATAAATTATCATCATTAATCTCTCGTTTCATTAATTAATTAATTTTTTTGTAACTTGATTTCACCAATAAAACATGTAAATATTTTAGATAAAGGAAATAAAAGCAGCACAAGTATTTAGATTATTTCTTTTATACAAATGGATTCCACGGTTTTTTTCTCATTAAGTAACAAAAACTGACTCGATATTGTATATGTATACAGTACAAGTAGGGTTTGTAGGTTAAAATAAATACGCTGTTTGTATAAATCCTTATTCAAAATACTAATGCTTATAAAAAAACGTACGAAATCTGGCTTTTTGAAGATTATATAAAGCTTCAGATATATAAAAAAAGATTATTTTTTTTATTATCCGTGACAATATACAGGTGCACTTTTAAATACGTACATTTTTTCTCATTCAAAAGTTCTTGTGTAATTTTATATGCAAATAGGACATTTACAGTTCAATTCAAATTATAATGTGGCATGAACAGCCACACATACTCGTAAAACTAAAATACCACTCTAACGCTCTACGGTTCTTAATTGTTTCGGTCAAACCAAATAGCTGAAATATTCTAGCGCAAATACAAGTACAGATTAGAATGTAACCATCCCAAAGGAAAAGCCAAAGCGGGAGATAATTTTAATATACAAAAAAATTTATCTAATGTTATATGTATATTATTCACTTAATTATATTTTGGAAATTAAATTTCTGATGTTACGAGCAAAACAATTTTAATAATAATTAAAAATAATAATATCTTTTTAGAGCTTAGATTTTATTAGATTAGCTTAGATTCGGTAAAGCTGACTTTTTAAATGCAGATCTGGTAAGCAATGTTTATAAAACAGTTTGTCATTAGATAATGTAGTGAAATAATAATGATTGAATAATGGAACTCAAGATTTATCTTCGTTAAGCATACCTGAGCTAGCTGTCAAGGCTTCCGAGAATTGTTCCTTCCACGAAGACGTTCCGATTATGATCGATGCATTCGCTCTTTGCACTAACTTATCTACTGTGTTCTAAAAATTTTTGTTATGAAATATTATTCTGTTTTCATTGCAGTCTATAAATATTATATAATATATTATAA
>DVQP01003515.1:0-10717 GCA_018231745.1 Danaus eresimus
ATATTAGTTTTATTCAAAACATTCATTTCATAAAAATAAAAAGCAAAACTGTAGTCTGTAGAGCAAAAATACTGAAAGTCCCGTAAAGGATTTTCATACATATGTTACTTTCCACATAGCAATTGTCACCAACGCCTTCCTCATAGATTGAAGTAGGTATAATATTTGTTTATACTAAAACAACATCAGTGCTCATTATAAATAATAAAGCGATCAAATTGTAAAGTTATCAGTCATTGAATTTCTTTAATATTTATTTTTCTTAATCTTGTCCATGTTGGCCATGTTGAAGTATATACTGAAATTTATATACAATGTTACTTGATGCAACAAAGTTAGTAATGTTTTAACAATGTTCTAGTTACTGTAATAAAGTAACTGTATATCGGAGAATTTTCTATTATATGCCTAATTAATAATTAAGGGTAGCTAAAATAATCAGATGTCACTTGCATAACAACCTGTTTATCTGCCTGTGTAAGTACAGTTACAGAAATGACGGTTGGTTGGCTTAAATATAGGCGAGATTACAGGTTAAAAATCCCCTCCCAGCGACCCTGTCAAAGCTATTAGGGCTAACAGCTACAATCATGTCGAAACAAAAATGTTGAAAACATTCTTAATCGCGCTGATGTGACAATTGGATTTCTTCAAAATAAAAAAATCCTCAAAAGATCCTCAAAGTTTTCTCTAAAAGCCCAAGAGTTTGACGATGATCAGGAATTACGCATTTGTTATTTCTGTATCACTAACGTCATGCTTTTTAAAATCAACGAAGTGGCTCTAAATCTAACAAATGCTTATTGTGATTGTTTTTAAAATAAGTTCACAGTCATTATTTATTTCTTTTGGAATTTTAATTTCCTTGACTGTTTAGTTTTAATGTCTGTAGAAAGATTAATAGATAGCATATTATACGTACATATATAGAAAAATACTGCAGTTAATTCACCAAAACCGTCCACATAACATGATAAACGATAATTCCTCAAAACTTTTCTTTGGCACAAATGGTAGAACACAGAGTCAATATGCATTGTTCAATACTTGTAATCGGTAAATCTGTAACTTTGTTAGTCTTAACTATTCGGTAATGTACCCGCTCGTTCATCACCAACTTCTAGTCTAGGAACGAGTAGTGAAACAGTTAAGCAATCAATTTAAATAGCACTAAAAAAGTGTAGATCACCCAGGTTCAGACAAGACCTGTGTTTGTTCATCACTTCAGACCAGCATATATAATTATATATCATTAGATTTTGCTTTTGATATGTAACTATTGTATTCAGCTAAGTGCTCAACTAAGCTATTCTGTCAACATAGCATCAATAAGTGATTCCTCTTTTTACGTTGACAGCTCTAGAATTGAATCATTTATTAAAAGTTCTACATAGTGTATCTCAAACGTGGGAAACTAGACAACAGTCACGCCTAGTTTACTTCACCTTATAATCGATATCTAAGTGGAAGAATAAAATTATATTAAAAATTAAGAATAATTAATAAAACATAATCAAGATAAAACAAGTCAGGTTTGATCATGAATATTTCAGTAACAATTATATCGCCGTTACTAGTTATATTTACATTCACTTAATTAACTGATGTCAAATTTTCGGTCCGAAGTTCGTTTTAACAGAAATATACCACAAAGCACTAAACTTTTAAAATTTGCACTGATAAAAACAAATTATTTGTTGATTTGGATTAAAAAATAATTTTTGTACTGTATATATGAATATAGAAGAAAGATCTCGGTCGTGTGATATATGTACGCATGTATCACACAGGTGCAGTTTAAGAAGCCTGTACTAGGAGTTTGTAATACACGTATGTATATTAAGTAGCAATGATGACAAGGTGCATGTTATTGAAAGTGAACAACAACGTCTTTATTTAAATAAAAAACAAATAAATTCCCGCAATTATATTTATTTGCAGAATCATACTTGGTTTCAGCGAAAATATTAAATTCACTGTTGGAAGTTTCAAAATTAATACTTTTTATTCGGAATTTTTGTTACATAAGAATTTCGACAAACTTTAGGTTTCCAACTTTCAATATGCCGTAAGATAATAGTTTCGGGTTAGGAAAAACAAACCATTTATTGCTCAACTTATCTAAATTGAAAACAAGAGAGTTAAAAATTGTTTCACTCATATATTTTTTTTTATTATACGATGGTTAAAATTAATTTTAGTAATTAATGCTTTAATATAATGCTTTTATATTACATACAGGCAGTTAAAAACTAATAGAAATTGTTATTATTTCATAATAAATATACATATTTAATTAAATATTTATATAAAGCATAACTTTCTAGACATCCTTTTTTAATGTTATCATGATATTTAACTGCACATGTTTAAAGTATTGAAGTATATGTTCTGTATATTTTGACATACTCGTAGGGGCTGCCAGTTATCATTTGTAAATGACAAGTTTCTCAGTACGAGGCTGTCCAGATTCTTATAAGTAATATCGCTGATAGGTATCCATATTAACGCTCGAACAATAAATTTTATAAAAGGTGTAGTTGGATATTCGTCTCTCTGTTAGAGATAGTCAGCCAAAGAGTATCTACATAAAGCTATAATATATCAAACTCTATTTACCTACTATTATTAGATAAGTGTTTGGATTTCCGACTCCTAAGTGAGATAGACCTATATCTTACGGTTCAGTAAGGACCGCTTCAATAATATAATCTAATAACATAGCGTATATAATACGACAACAATTTTACAGGATATACTCGTAAGTTTTATTATTAAGTCCAGGATAATAAATTTTTCATCAGAGAAAAGCTGTTTCAACTTACGTATTCCGGTCCAAAATGTATATAGTCGCGTAGTAAATACGCCTAGTCGCGTACGGTTTGTTACAATGAAATTAATTGTAAGTCCATTTTAGTATGTTGTTGATAATGTTTCACAGAAAAAAAAAATAGTTGTAAATATATTTACACAGAAGAAACAAAGTTTAATTAATGAATTTGTATTTTCATAAGAAATTAAAAATATATAAAGCAAACAATCATTAAGAAACAATATTCGTGCACCATAACTTGTAATATCTAAGGCTAACATCTCTGAAATCTAAAATTTTATCCTCAAAATATATTTTAAAGTGCTTAATACTTCTCAACGTTAACCATAGTTGTTATTGATTAATGTATTAATTTAAGTCCATTCAACCAAATTTTGTGAGCTCATTTGTAGAAACTTGGAATCTTTTAGAAGCCCAAAAGAATAATAATGGCGATTCTGTTATTATTTCTTTTTTCAATAAACCCAGAACCACACTAGTTTTTATATCCTTTGATGTATCAATCATTAGATAATGATATGTTAAGAAAATAATATTTTTATTATTATGTATTTAATTATCACGCAGTATTATCGTCCAAAGAGAGAAGAAACGGTCGGACATATAAGTAGCTAGTATGCAAGTACACTTGAGAAGTCTTGAATGTTCCTTAGTTTTTTTCCGTATTGATGAAGTACAGGGGAGCCTGGAGGTGATCGTTTAACGCGCGTTAGATGGGGCCCCTTAAACCTACACCTGGGTCGGAAGTCCCAGGCACTGTTGAAACTCCTCTCCCTGCATCGCAATGGATCCGACACCTGCAGATTCAGTCAGATTTGAAACTAATCATTTAATGGCAACCTCTGATTAGTGTTTTTGTTAATCTCGCTCAAAAGTCTGTTTAAATTTATAAGAATAATACTTTAAAATACCATATGTCAAATTTATTTTAGAATATTTAGTTTATAAAAAAGAAATACTATTTTAATTTTTATCTCTTCATATTTCCTACTGCACTTGTACTTTATGACTTAGCAACTAACTCAAACGATTGATTGATACAAATTTTGATCGATTGATTGATACAAATTTGATGCAAAATTTAAGTATCTGACAAATAATAGGTTATTAAATTTCTTGTAATAATATATTCAAGAAATTTTATTGATACAGAATTTTTTATTGAAAACATGGTGTACATGAAATTAAACGACTCATTTAGTTTTGTTAATTTAGCTCTAACGAAGATTTTTGAACACTGACTTATCTCCTTAAGTGGTAAAGTTATTAACTGGAAACCAATTTATATTGTAATAATATTCTCATCTCATCCCAAAAACTCAAAACTCCAGTAAGTTTGTAATTGAACATGAATTGACGATTAAACACCAATGCCTTTAAATGCCCTTATTATATAACGCTGTTTTTGAATACATTCTGTACATACATATCTTCTATTCTATTTTGCAACATTATTTTATATATTATATGTATATTATTTTATATATTATATGTATAACACTTGCGTACCTTTACTAAGGAAGAAGTTTTAGTTCAACTTAATAATTTTCAACTATCGCGTTCAACAATGAAAAGAAAAAACTCATAAACTTTATCAAAAAAGGAGTTTAACAAAACACACACCAAATGATAAAAGAAAAAGGTACTTGCAGCTACCGCTTTCATTCCATCTACCTTTGAGAAATGTTAAGAAGAAAGGATGTGGTGGGCCGTTACTTGAAACTTCGAAAATTTTTGTAGGTGGTAGAGTCTAGCTGGGGTCAAGATTCTACAGCTCTCAAGTTGAAGAAGTATTACCTTCGCACTGAATATCGAATTGAACTAGTCTTAAATGGCTGTTTTTGTCCAATGAGTGACAGAGCCAGATGCTCTTTCCCATTTCCCACCTTTTCCTTTTCCTCTTCATAATTAAGGCAGGCAAGGCAACATTCTCTACGTTGCAGATATCCATGGGAGATAGTGACTACCTTCCATTGATCAGTCTGCTCGTATGTCACCTTTGATATAAAAAAAAGAACATGCATAGTCACCAGATATAATGTTGTCTGTTATCCAAAAACAACCCACATGAATATTCAACGTTTATGGCAACGTTACAATAATAATTTACATAGTAATTTAATAAGTTAGCAAGCTCAAGACAGTTCAAGCAAGGCAAAGGATGAGGCTTGGACAGAAAACAAACAGACCTAAACACCGGCCTGATAAACCAAAACTATACACACATACGGCCCTGGAGGGTGAAGATGATATACCACTTTAAACATATTGTTTAGACGGGTCTATTGGAAATTAAAATGATTTTTAGCTAAAATTCTACTATTTCTTACTGGTGTTAGAAAGACCTGAGCTATTATTTTTTAACTGCCTGCTATTATTTTTTAAATACCTGTTTCCCTATCTTTAAGAATCCTATATTATAGTTCCGTTAAAGATCCTTGATAGGGAGTTAATTTGGTAGAGCCAGCGTTCAAGAAAATAAACTTAGTTATTAATTATTTACTTATATTGGAATTATACATACTTAGTTACAAATTATATTTTTAAAATTAGATAACAATAAGTATAAAAATAATACTGCAAATATGACATACACACCTAAATATAAGTTTCACGGTAAGGCTTTGATTAGTAGGACCAAGCTTTTTAAATAAAGATAAAATAAAGTAGAGAATTAATAATAATGTTTAATGAACCCTATAACCTCGAAACATTTAATAAAAATACCAAGATATAAAACAAAGACAATAAAACTTTATGCACTTTACCAGCCCAAAAATAATATCTTTATCATCCCCTCAAAAGCACGTGTTATTCCATCAACGTCATCTTTTAATCCAACTTCAGACACCGGTAACCAAGAAAAATAACACAACGATGGGCCACAGATTAACATCAATTACTTAAGTACGCAAGCAAATGTTTGTAATAATATTTTAAAAGAAATCATTATAAATTCAACAAATAAAATAACAACATTTTTTTTTACACTTTGGTCACAAAAATTATAAAGTCGTATATATACGATATATATAAATGCGTTCTTTATTCTTGTTCTAAATAAGGATGTACTTTAAGTTATAACTGTTAATTTTGAAGGCATGACATATTTAGGTTTACAGTTTCTACACTTTTAGACTCGGTGCATTGAATTGGTCGGCCTAGATTTGAATTAGGATGTAGTTTAAATTAGTAAGTTTGTTTTAAACTAGCTGACCTTTAAACTTCGTTCCACTTCGGAACCAAAATTAAACACGAAAAAATTTTTAATAAAAACATAAATGTTCTGTAAGATTTAAATTTTTTTCTTGATGATGTTTCTTGGAAAATTTACATGACACTATGTTTAGAAGCTTAGAAAATAAAAGTTGTAGTATTAGGTTTGAATTTAAAACTTAACATTAAAGTTTTTGTAAATTTCATGCACCTCTGTCAACTCATTTTTATTTTCAGTTGCACATTGTCATTTCATTAAGATTATGTAGTAAAGTATTGTAGTGCAAAAATAATGTTTTAAGAACTAAGGTTTTAATTTAGAGTTTGGTTATAGAAAATTACACTACATTTCATGCAGCAAATATAGTTTACCAAGTTTTTGTATTGCCGCGCCGCCTTAAATGTTGTAGAATATTCTCGACATTGTTTCGTAGATAGATCTCGTAATGAGTCGATACGTTAACTAGAACATTCCTATTGTTGATATTTGTAAACAAGTAGAAATATAAACGAAAATGTTTTGGAATGTTCTGATAATCGAATTATTGCATATGAAAAGGCTGCCAGGATCCGAAACTACGCGGATGAAACCATGAATTGCAGTTCGGGTCAGTAGCCGTAATGAGAGAAAACAACTCTGCTGTCCAAGCGGAAAGAGTCGAGGAAAAAAATTACACGTAACGTTGCTTAAAAATAGCCCCAATATGACAGGTATAAAATAAAGTTTTGCTTATAATCCGGAATAATTAGGCTATGGTTTTATTTACTGCTTTTATTTAATATTAAAGGCACACATTTACTCACTTAATCAAATTGAAGGTTTTATAAAATTATATTAAATTTTTGTCACATTTTGTATATTTGTTAAAAAACACAGAGTACGGTTATAGGATTCAAGATCACTTATCGTATAATTGTCCATGCGTACAACCGAGACACTCTCAAATCGATTCTGCAAACTTCCAACGACTGCCTTGGCAATTTATTCATGGTCATCCCAAAAGTCAGACGCATGGGAAATTGTAGAAGCCTAAAATCTAATAGAAAATCTGTTAGAATCATCGGTATCAATATATCGGCTCCCATTTTTGAAATTCAAATATATTTTCTTTTGTATTTTAATTATGTTGATTGGATAACGATATTTATTATTATTGTTTTTTCCAGCCAATCTAGTTTCATCAATTGAGATCATTAATATTATGCAGCTCTTTGATACCTATATAACTTTAAATTGCAAATCGTAAAGTAGTAATCCAGGCAAATGCCTAGTATTAATAATAAAATGTTGTCATTTCCCCCATTATTATTGATTTATTAGCACCATTATCTATCCCGGATCCCGTATCGGAATGCTACTTGTTCCATGATCATATGAGCATTGCATTTGTTTAAATGCTCATTTCAGTTATGTTCTGTTTGCAGTTTTTTAAACACATAATGTCCACTAATTCTTTACATTATAAGATTTTGTTATACCAATAAGAAAATTAAAACAGTTTGTCGTTATATTTGTCTCTAAATGGTAATTAATATCTTTAACAATGAGTTATCTCATAGCACATGCAATCGACTTTAAAAGCTCAGTTAGTTCTTCCTATACTTGGCATGGTAACTTTAAAATAATTAAAATAAGAAAAGGTCACGAACAGATAACTTTCAAAGTGACCTAACCGCTTTGCATAGCTTTGATTTATGGAGGAATTAAAAGGCGAACACATTTTTAGTTAATTGCGTTGAAAGAGCTATTTTGTCAATAGATTTAAAAAGAAATAACAAATTTAATAATTTACATGTGACAGCAAAAAACAGATAATTGTCAAAATTAGGTTAAGTAAGTTCCAAAGCAATAAATGTCTTTCCTTTTATTTATGTGTGTCGTAGTTGTAACGAGTCTTGAAGAAAAGGGTGAATAGGCTGATTATGATATAGTGAGCTCACCACCTAACAAAAAAGCTTTCGGTTATTAATTTCTGTAGTATAAAAAAAAATTAATGCTTGCCAGGAAGGAACAGTTTGTTTAGGTTCACAGTATTCCGAGCATTTGTCATGTTATTTTCTTCCAACCTAAACTCTCCTCTAAGTTACACAAACAATTAAAAAAAATATATTTAAATCGGTCGAGCTTCAGCAATCAATTTTTATATAATAGATATAGAAATTCACTACAACCACAGTCATAGTCACAGCCTACGTGTAAACGAAGAAAAAGAATACGGGTTAAAAGAAATGTAAGTAATCATACAAATATTTTTTTACGGAATATTTTAATAACATTTAACTTCTTGATCTAACCGACGGATTCATACCCAATATTTTATTAAATATTTTATAGCTTGTGATCTCACAATCAAATATGAACTACCCCAGTTGTGCAACAAAACATATCTGAGCACGTTACGGTCAAAGTGAAAATCCCCGAGGAGCTTAACAAACATGAGTAGGCGATCCACAAAGTGATAGCAGAATTACTCGAGAGAATTCCTTAATTAGACCCTACTCTATACAAGAATGATAAATAAGTTAAGGAAATCCGAACTGTTAATAGTTTAAAACATGTCTAAATAGGTTAAATGGTTATAGAAATCAAATTGAACACGACTAGAAGTATGAAATATAATATATTAATAGTATTAACTGAATTAAAAGATTTTTTAATTATAGCGTCAATAAAAATAAAATAATTGATATACAGGGTTATGGTTAAAACATTATGAATGCATTTGTTATCATCAGTGAGTTTTCCTTTTCGTAAACGCTTTACCTATAAATATATAAAGTTTAATAAACAAATAAATAAAATATATGTATACAAATTTATGTATATGTTTAGATTTAATGTTTATAATACATTTCTTACATTACATATTACAGTGAACTAGAACAGACCTAACTCACAAAGTGACACAACCCTCAAAGACCATTTTACGGGTCACGACACCAAATTAAATATTATTTCTGGCTTCGTGATATTCAACAGACATATTGTGTAATGGAATCTATAAATTTCCAATCGCTTGATGCCTTCAAGTTAATAACGGAAGACGGTGATGGATCGGGCGAATAATTCAGCTTAATAACCAGTGTCGATATTTGTGACCCGGCACCGAGGTTACATTGAAATTATTTTTTAACTCTAATGACCTGTTTTAAAGATTTAAGGAGATAATTTATTTTGTTTTTTTATGTACTCCGGTACCGAAAGAGTTATTACAATATCAACAAAATTTCCGAAGTCATTTTTTAAATTGATAATTTGTTTTTCGTTAGAACTTAAACTTCCTCAAAAAAACTTGTTACATTATCAATAATATTGAATTATTTGCTATAAGTTAGTTTATAACATATAATTTTAAGTTCTTGTTTTGTGAATCGTTAGGAATCTTTAGAAAATTTTAGATCCAGATAATTTCTATTTGAATCAGCACTTGCTCATTACTCTCGTCCTGATCCCTTTTCCCTAGATGGGTAATTTAAAGTTTCTTTTGTATAAAATTACTTCTGAAAAATAAATTAGGTCACTTAGTCAAGAGATTTTTTTATTTGATTTTAGAGATTCTCCAATCAAAGCTTATAAATCAAGTTGAAAGTTCATCATTACATTGGCCTTTCACAATGTTATTAGTCCAATTAGGCTCCTTTATATTTCTATTTTTCCACCTAGATTTCTTTTTCATAAATCCGTAAATGTCAGTGAAAACGATATTAGAGTATCCTTTGATAATTTTACAAATTTTTGTAATATTTGTAGATAGGTTTTAAAAAAGTATTTTATAAATTGTACTGACAATTTGCATGAAGTTAAACTTATTAATAGTTAAATAAAATCTCCCCGACTCAATTAGAACCATGAAAGAACTAGTCAAGACATAGTCAACGAGCCCACACTCGATGGGTTTATTACAAGGCAGTCCAGGGATACGTCTCCTACCTTCGAGCCCTAACAGCTGACCAGCTCAGTACTTCCAGAAGACATTAGTGTTTCAAACGTCAGATCACACATATGCTTGTAAGCAAACTATGCATGTAACATTCCTATAACTCCTAACAAACGACCTTCAAGACCTGAGCCGATTTCCACCGGACATATCTAAGAGCACTCTTGATGGATATACCTTTCAAATAAAAGAAACCGCATTAAAATCGGATCATCTGTTTGGGAGCTACGTTGCTTCAGTCAGACACATACACACACAGACACGTCAAACTTAATAACACGCCGACGTTTTTGCGTCGGAGGCTAAAAATACAATTAGGGCAATAAATTTTATATGCTTTGTTCCTTGTTTTTATATAATATATATAGATCTACATATATATTACAATTGAAATAATTATAACGATTTATAAAAATAAAGACAGTCTTCTTATATTCTATATAAAGTAAATTCCTTCCTGAAATTTAATATTTTAGCAAATATTTTGCGATTATGAATAATTTTTAACCATATCTAGTGACATAAACTAGGAAAAATGTATATTGTAATAAAATATTTCGAAACATTATCCCAAATAATATATAATAAATGTCAAATGGAGTATTGAAACAATATGAACTTGTGTGAAAAGGTTAGTGATTCATTATTGATAATTCACCCTAAGGGATATTGTGTTACATATAAAGTAGAAATGTATATATACGAGGTAAAGAAATACCAGGCATCTTTT
>DVQP01003516.1:0-10716 GCA_018231745.1 Danaus eresimus
CGTCTATGATTATTAACTTAATTGAATTGTACATTATCGACAGTGTGTGTAGTATAAGTTAATTAATTCAATTAATCAGCTGGTTCGAAACTTTCACCGACACAAGCCGCGGATGTTTTTAGACAATCGATCAAAGTTAATCTCCGCAGCTTCCTAAACACGCGAGATTACATTACAGGACTATGGATATATTTTTATTCTAATATATCTCATTTGTTTGTGATGAATCTACTTTAACTAGTTAATTTTATCACCGGAATAAATGTAACATTAAATATCAAAATAATAATAAACAAAATCCAATACAAAAGCTTTTTGTATATTTTATAAGTTAGCTACACAGTTATCGATTGAACATATGAAAAAGCAAACTGTTGTAAAAGTAGTGAGATAATATTAAGAAAGATATTAATAGTGACGATAAAAACATTGGAAATACAGAAACAGATGAGATCTGAAGATACTCCTAAAGGGTTGCCGCTGGCCGGGCGCCGGGGCCGTCACAAAAACTGACCAAAAAAGTGCTAACCACAGAACACATAATTTATAATATTAATGACCGCATTGTGTGTTTTCTATGTAATTTTTATTTACGATTGTTTACCCTATTTTATGTTTTAATATGACGCCATATTTATGACTGTTTGATTCCTCTGTGCTAGCTTTTTTTTGGGCTGCGCTTGATTTATTTATTTTTTTTGACCAGCCTCGGATATTTTGTATTGTTCTGTGACGTATCGTTTTGGTTATCGCCTCATGTTTATTGTTAGAGCTATTTTATGGTGACGTAGAATTTAAATTATATTTTAAAGACTTAAAAAAAACACAATTTTTAACCATTACGCTATCTGGCTGCGGGCTATAGAGCTATTCCAAAGCTGTTGATAAATTTAAACCATCAAAAGCCATCTCTATCCGTCGGCGTAACTGATTCCATGTGCATCGCTATAATTTTTTTCTCACCAATAGCAACTAATCGTGGGTTACTTTATTACGGTGTCGTAAAGTTCACTGGGCCTCATGTTACATAGCGCCCTACCACTGTCTTTATTTCATCTACAAATATCGACAATCTCATATTTTATGGCATTTTTATTATTGTAGAAAGAATTTCGTGTAAGGACTAAAGGAGCCGCGCTTACGACCGAGATTATAAGATAGTTATTCGTTATAAATTTATTAATGATTAATAATGATATCGTGTTCTGTGTCACGAATTGTATAAAAAACTTAGGATTGTCACCACGAGAATCCGTCTCTGGAATTTTGGTTACGTTAAACATCTTTATGACTGTCAAATTAAACTTTTTCAAGGAATTACCAGAGTGATTTTTTTCTCTACCTACGCCAGCTAATGCGCGACTAACATCCTATTTCACGGCTCTAAAACGATTTCTTAATGAACATTTTATTGGTCATTCGTCATTTTATTTTAATTTATATAAAAATAAATTACTTCATTAATTCATATTTCTTGATAATATTTACATTACTATTATATAGATAAAGTATTTACAATAAACGAATTATGGTAATTATATTTTTTTATTACGTCAAATAAGTATTTGACGTAGGTTGCTTTCATTCAGCCGAAGCTTGTTTAAGTTGTTTGTGTCTAAGCACTGTATGAATCGCACGGTAATTTTCGATATTACCCTCGGCTCGTTGCTGTAAACACTCGCATTCCTGATTGAATCCTCACTTAACTTCAACAACACTTAGTTTGAGTATTATCTGTGCTGTGACACTTATGATAAATTATTATCTGTGGCCTGTGAAAATTCCAATTTACAAGTCGTACATTATGGAGTCGGAATAGCGGTTTTCTCCTGCATTTACTATATCTTATTTAAGATCAAGCGGTTTTATTATAGGTTGTATTATAATAGTATTTATCTACATATGTCTGTAACGTAAATATAAGGTTTGTTTAAACCTTACAAGCGAATCAATGAAACTATAAAATTGTAGATTCTGTTATCCCACCAGTGTGTAACAGCCGTGGATTCGGTATTAAAAGGGGTTTTATGGCCGTAATAGCTGTATTACAGATTAAGCCCCATCCCGGCAACATAATATTCAGAGTTTAAATTCCCATAACAGAACGTTAGCGACACTAACGCCGTCTCATAAAACTTTATTACTTTTTATTTTACACCTTTGTTCTAATATTTTACATATAAAAACTTTTTGGATCGAATGACGCTAACGCGTTGTGACTTGCCGCGAAACAAAAAAAAGACTATTTGGTCTGAGAGGAGATGGGGACTGACTGGCTTATAAGGTTTTAAATATTTAGAAGTCAATAATACTATGTTGTTTTGGCTGTACTTAATCAACCTTAGCCTCATTTGATAAAAAAAATAAAGACAGGCCAACAGCTTAAAGGTGCTAATTTGCTAAGCTACAACACTATCATTAGACTCGAAATCAAAGTATAATATTAAAAGAAGGTCAAATATTACGTTTCATACTGTTTGCACATTATTAAGATAGCATATAATTACGTGTTAACGAGATTTTTTGGTTAATTAAGATTTCGGAACAGATTATAAAAGCTTATGATGCAGATCGATCTATTCTGCCAAAGTTGAAGGAACACGTACAATTATAAATTACTAGGAAGTTTTGATGTGTAGTAAATAGATAAATATTTTATTAGCAAACATTGGATACCATAAATCTTATTTGTTGTTAAACATAGTTTATATCTTAATTTCTTCAATAAAACCCATAAATATTTACTGTTATAAATTATATATTCTGAACGTCACTTTTTTTTCATAGTAAATTCCGCGAACCCAAAATCCGATCCAATTTAAACAAGCACCATCAGGCGAGACCTGTCATTAATGTGAGATCATTATTAGCGTAGATCATTGCTATTTTCTAATCAGGAAATCTGAGCGCGACCTCACACGTCAACTATGTCTGTACTTCGTTTATATTAATGCCATAGACTGGACTTTAAAAACACAGATAACAAAATTGTTATAATCCGTGCGTTTTTTGTCTATTTAGTAAACATCTTTAATTCTATACACCCCGAGTTCTAATTTACCTCACTTCGGGAGTAATTTATACAGTAATAAATACGTCAATTACGCGAGTCCTAGTCGAGACAGATTTATGGCTCCCCGTCCGCATTTAAAAATATTGTCATACAAATATCTACAAAACGGTGTTTTGTGTAAATTACTTGAACAGATATATGCCGTAATTAGTTAGGTCGTTACTTCGTGAACAAAACTAAATACAATAAATCCCGGTGTAACGTGACGTGAGGCCAAACTGTAAGTCAGAAGTTTAAAAATGATTTGAGGCAAAAGAAAAACTTAAAAACAATACAATCATGAATGAATGGAACAGTATACGGTATAAGGAATGTCTTGGCGCCGAATTGGAACAAATCCTAACGAGGGCATGATTCTCAAGATTTCCGAGAAGCGGCGAAGACAAAGATCGATAGGACCTGCCTTTCTCAGTATTTTGATGGACTTTTGAGGCTTTTTACCTTTAGCATTATGTTGATCTGAATTTGCGAGCTGTCGTCTGCGAATCTAGTGTTAATTTATGCGACTCTCCGATGATGTATTTCTGAAGGGGAGGTATGCTGATTGGAAGGCCGATATCACTCTAACCGCCTGTTATTGGCCTGCAGATTTATTGGTTTTCCTGTGAGATCTGTCTGGCTTCGAAGGCTGTTTCTATTGTTATTTTTTTGTGTGAAGGACGGAAGGACTGATGCTTAAAACTCACAGCCTGAATATATTATATTTTAATACGCAAATAAATGTTTTCTTTAAATAATTTCTAACACAATAACAGTACAACAAGTAATCTCAGACGATCGTATAAATTTATTTTATGTCCGTTTCATTATTGACATCTGACAACATTGGGACGTAATCAAAATGGACAAAGAAATTGAATTCTATAAAGTCCTTACAAGGACTGCATCCGAACTATCAATTGTTTTTAACATAAAGATCTCCGTCGATAACCCTTGCACTAGTGCTGCCCTATTGTCCTTTGTTTATCGATAGTCTATCCATCGATGTTTCACGATTAAAACGCCTGACCCAAAGGTTGACGATTTATCGCTATGAAAATGTAAACATTATAGGATGTAAGAGGCATTTGCATGTCGAATTAGAATATTCTTGTTAGTATCATGTTGGCGAGGATTTGCATTGCATATCATTACATTTATGGCAACCCGTCACAAACGATATCAACATATGCATGAGATGATGCGCTCATCAGGAGCGTCAAGATGATTTTTGAGGTAACCCAATGTCATGCATACTATATGTGAAGTTATTTACAAACATTATTCTGAACATTTTTAATTAAATTTGCGTATATATACGATGCCAAAGCTGTCATTTCAATTTAAATAATTTCTCGCTTAACCGTTTGACGTTAAACATTTACGAATAGCTAAAATCTTCTGGAATTCAATACTTAAGAAGATTAAAACCGTATACTCATTTGGTAAGCTCAGAGGTAGTGATGTGTTTTGATTTAAAAGCGCCTATACCATAATTAGACGTTAAATTCTGTATACAAATAAGATGGAAGTAATTACAATATTTCATCGATAGTCGATATCTCGTCGATCAATCTCTATTTATATCCGTACGTTTTATGATCTAATTTTCTTAAACAGCGTTGGCTATTATTTGAAATAGGATCCGCTGATAAGATAAGGATTCGTATTCGGAAATCTTGATCGAGTATTCAGCTGTTTGATCACCTCGACACGTCAGTCGTTTGTATTAATTATGTTGGATTAAAAAGTTTGTTACCAGTTCAATAATTCCCATTATAATATTATACAAATTAAGTGTCAATGTAGTTTTGATATAATGATATTCGGTTGAGCCATTCATTAGATGTGTCTGGATGTAATACAATGACGTTTCCGTGATTTAAACATAATATTAATTTCAATGGTAATCCCCGAGGCGCTTGAATGTCAATGAAATTGCACTATAGCCGTCTAACTCCATGGGTGGTTGTCTATGATAAAGTAAATACCGTAGACCATAGACCACGCAGCTCTGACAGGTAATGTTTTATCGTTACGTTAGCGAGTTAAATAGTTTTTTAATAAAAATTATTACAGGAAATTCGTTACTAACGTCATATAACTGAATTGATGATCCCAAATAATTTAAAATTTAAATTCACACATCACATAAATAAGTATGTTTAACGAGAAAATTGCAGTAAATAAACACACATATTTTATGGCAGCGCCAGGGAAATGCAGTTTTAGATTATAATTTACAATACTTTACAATGAATGTTATACCGTAAGCGTTACATAGTTTAACGATATTTCTCTACTGGTCCGATGTGCACACAGCGAGTTGTCAGCGCGGGAAAACGGAACAACTACCATTTCAACGCCTAATACATAGACATACGAAACTTAGAGTCGAATCAGGGCACAATTTAAGGGACATAATACCCTGCGGCGGTACACTTATACATATTTATGAATAGAATAGCCAATTTGTTTTGCTATCCTATAAGGTTGGCACCAATTTAGAACTAAAATTGTCGGCCTCGCCTTGTACCTGCTGATCTGTGGCGATGCCGGCTGACAGTTATGTCGACGGGTGCCCACGATAATAAGGAGGCGAGTCACTTAGCGCTAATAGTCCACGCTTTCATCTTGTTATGGTACAAATTGTTTCATATACTCCCTAGAAAGCAATGACAAGCACTTGGTCACCGGGTAACCTGTATATTTTCTCTTTTGTTTCAGAAGGATCTTTCAGACGACTGCGTGTTCGAGGAACACATAGAGGAGAACAACTACAACACATATTCGAGAGTTCGAGGCTTGAAGAAGACCTATCTGGCGTTGGACAACAGGGGTCGATCACGTCGCACTCAGATCCCCCTGAGCAGGCCTCTGGGGAATCTGTCCGGCTACGCACTGACCATGACCAGTCAATGGGAAGGCGCCAAACACAGCCAGTGCCCGCCGCGTCGGCATCGCGGGAAACTGAAGCGCCCGCCGCCCTTCCACAGGAACTGTCAGCGGCGCGTCCAGAAACAGAACCTCAGGAAGAGGAAACACAAGAAAGCGAACGATCCGAAGAAGAAGCAGCGCCATCCGAAGGCACGGAGAAAACACGAGGGCACGACGAGCACCACGACCGAGGTCAGCTGGGAGGAGTCTACCATGTCGACCATGTCCACTACCGACGGGGAGTTTTTTCGGTCGGCGACCGCTCAGGAGGCGGGCGGCCGCTGAGCTGCTTGCTCGCGCTCGGGGCTGCCGCGGCGCTCGCACGCTAGCACCGTTCCACTCTTACAAACAAGAATCTCTCGCATTCCCGTTCAACGCCATTCCGCTGGGAATGGCCCTTGAACTAGTCGCTCTTCCCGATGACACGCGCCGGTGATCGCCGCTGCCTCGTTTCCGTCACGTACCCGTAGTGCTCGACGGGCCTCTCACAGAGCAGCTCCTCCGCTACTCCGCTCCTCAAACGACCCGACGCGTGACGAATGATATTATTCTGCCAAAGTTGAAAGTGTCTCTATCACCCTGTATTCCTAGTTCGCTTTAACTCGTACTTTTATCGGAAAGACTCCAGTCGTCTTAGTGGTCATGAAATTATTAACCTAGATGTTACTGATAGCTTAATGATTAATTAAAATGAATGAATTTGCTTTAACGAGTTGAGATTACGTTCGGTAAGGTGGAACTGTGTTAGAGGGCTGCGGCTGCTGGTGTCGGAGCGACCTCTCCTGTCGGGTGTTCTATTTGTATCTCGATCCGTACAGCCGCCGCTCGTTGTCGGTGTGTGAACCGACTCCGTCCGCCGGCCGATCTTTAAATTTCATATAATTAAGCCTAAGTGAGTCCGTTAATGGACGCGATGCGGCCGCGTCGCTTACCGTTACGAGATGATAGACATTTATCGAAAACCAAAATCTCAAACGATCGTAACTTTTCCACGCGCGGCCGCTACCGGCCCATTCGGATACAAATTGATAAATTACCCTTACGTTTAGTGTATTTAAAATTCTGATGTTTTAATAGTATTAAACCGATATCGGACACGAGTCGCTCCGACGCGAGCAGGAGTCGGAAGCTAATGTACTTAGATGGATGTGGTATGGTGTAATTTCATAAGAAATTGACTGAAAAATATGACTGAGTAATGTAGGCACGGATGGTTTCGGAATAGGCTATGATAGAGTAAAGCGCGGCGGGCGGCTCGCTTCCGCGTATTAGTTGAGTTCCCGAACGAAGCGCTGACGTCACGGCCACCCTCCAAGCTGACTCTCGAGGAGCGGCGCTTGGCGGAGGAGAGGTGCGACATGAAGCTAGTGATAATGTTTTTGGCGTCGTTGAAGTGACTATTAGTTGGTAGTTTTTAAAACGTGTATCTAATTTGTAAATTATTTATTTTATTTCCATAGAGGAAGCCGTATTTTGTTAACGTTTTAGTTGATTTCTTTTTATCTCTCGACCCTTTAGTCCCAGCCGACAGCTAGACGTCTAGGATGTTATACGCTTGTACTTTTAGTGAGCCGACTGTGTGTATTATATTTGTGTGACCGCTCTATGACAACGTCTCCCGTAAACAGATATTGCTCGAACGGATTCGTAAGCAATAACATTGTTTAGTGATTTTCCTCGCATATGTTCGTTATGTGTGTATCGTATCAGCGAACTCATTTTAAACATCTAACAAACAGACTGTTTACAATAGTATTCAATGAAATGTCAATTAATTTTTTTTATTTACTATATATTAGTATAGCAAGTGTTTGTTTTCGTGATTGTTGCGGAAACAAACATTTTCTATTGAATTTTTATGAATTTAAATCTTTTTTGATGCCACTGTCCGTACAAGGCTGCCTACATATAATATACCAAATTTTGAAAAAGTTTTATTATGACATTTATCTGACGGTTCGCTGTTTACAATAAGTCATTTAATGCAATGTGAATCTAGCTTTATGATTGTTCGAGTGTGAGTGAATGAAGGTTTAAGAATAATTTATGATGTATTTAAATGTATACTATCAAGATGGCGACAATTTTTTTTTATGTAAAAAAAAGCATTTAATGAAATAAACAAATTAAAAAAATCAAATTAGATCGTCCTCAAATGTAATTTGGATTTTGATGTGTTTTCGTACGGTAGGCGACTCGTGGCGAGCGACCTTTAGGAGTAGAAACAGTATTCGGTAGGAAACGTCTTTGTTAAAGTAAATAGTTTTATATTGTATAGAGTTTTTAAGTAAATTTTGTAATTTCTACCCATCTGTGACTTGGTTACTTTGATTATAATCATTTTACAGAATAAATAAATACGCGTCTCACGATTCCGTAGAATCGAGAGACGCGTCATTTAATCGGTACCTACTTATTGTAATATATTGAATACTTTTTATGTTATTTCGTACGCATGTGCCATAAATACTTATTGTAATTACCAAGCAGTGGTAAAGTTATTAGTTTTTTTGTTCCGCACAACGTTATATTTAATATTCGAACAAACGGCGCAAGGGACGGGAAACTGGAGTCATTTAAAATTATAAGGAAATATAATACTCGTTCATTAGGTATACTTTATTAAATAAATCGGATCGAATACACGGATGCATGACGCTTAAGACATGTGTAACCTCCCGGGCGTGCGTCCGACAGCTCGGAGACACCGGAAGCCAGGATGGTGACCCTGCAGTCAGTTGAGCGACCAGTTGCCATCAACGAAATCGAAATATTACGTTATTAATTTCTTATAAAAGAAATGCATTGAAGCAACATTTGAAATGTTCCCACCAAGATATGGCTCCTAGCGCCCCTGATCCCTGAGTATGACGGGGACACCGCGGGGTCGTGTAAGCAGTATTACTTAATTAATTTCGATACCTACATATACAACTTTACAAATAATATGTCCGCGTCCGATGACGATGTTTGTACAAAAAAACTGCCATTGAATATATAATACGTCTGGCTTAGAACGTTCGGAATGATACGTTACGTAGAATTAACTTAAACAAGATTGATTGGAACTAGACAATAAACATTTTACAGCCTCTTATACCGAAAAATGAATAAAATAATTAAAATAACTGTGTTGTTTTATTAACTTTATACCCATAATGAATCACATTTACTAGTTTATTGTATGTGCTCAATATAATTTCTAAATCAACTTTTTAAAATATTCGCAAGGAATAACAGATTATAAAATGTCCAAAAATATGGGACTATTAACCAATAATGAATTAAAAAAAAATTCATTTTTCAAACACTGTTTATTAAAGACAAAAACCTCCCTCACTGTTACGTACTTACAACAGTATTTAAAAAACATTTTAATGTTTTGGAAATACTTGTACTGTCTTTAAATCTCACACATCCGCCATGTCTCCGAAGCGTGACTCTGAACTTTGCTATTTAATAGGCTGATGTATGATCACGTTCCTGCCATAAGAACAAACTGATTCTCCCTCCGATCCAAACCACATCAATATGGTTAATGAACTCGTCCATTCGTCTATTATCTGATAAGGATTTGAAGATGACTCGAAATATTATCAACATCTGAGATGCTTATAACAACTAAAATATTTACTTTCAGTACAATCGACATCAGTCACCAATAGATTTTGTTATAATGATGGAAAAGACACGATCTTCATGCTTCTAGTAAAAATTGTTTAGTAGACATCAATGTACACAGCTTTCTGATCAGAAAAATTTGTTCCCTTTACCCTTTACCGAATTGGATGATAGCGACTTATTTTGGATCACATGCTTAAGCTTACTTTTAATTAGAAGAAGAATGTAAAGAAACCGTTTTGGAAAGCGAAATACGTATCAGAACCCGAGACTAAAAGAGCACTTTTTAAAAGTGTATTCTTCATCAACAAGCATCACAAAAGTACTGTGTACCAGTCACTTGTTACGTACTTACATAAAAAGTATTATTATCATTATAATAGAAGATATTTGACCAGTTAATGAAATGTAACTAATGGGACGTATGAAATTGTTTCTTTATTTTTAATTGGTTGATATCAGATTTGTCAGACGTCTCTTGAAGCCTCACATCAGCTCAAGCGTCCTGTCTATAGCGGGTTAGTTTTCGTGTCTGCTCAGTTTGAGGATTCCGTTTTGCCCAGATATGTTGGGAACGGGAGGAAAGTTTCAGAACCGTTGAAAACATTGAATACTTAGCATTGATTCTGCAGCAAAAACCGTTGTGACGTCGTTTTGAACAGTGACTCCATACATGTGTCTGATGACATTTCTAAAAGACATTTATATTTCTCGTTTGACATACTTTCGGGGTTTTGTAAGTTAAGTATTACAGGATTCCGATTCCATCAATTCAGTTTAATTTTTGTGCGCGCATAAAAGTGAGATATGGGACCAATGTGTCTATGGAGGACACAAACATGATTCATTTCTGAGACTCGCTAATCTGAATGAGTGACGTAAGCTTTCTATTAGATTTTTCCCAAAGAATAAACCATAAATCTAATTTGCTTTTGAAAGTTATCTTGCTACAGACCCTAAACTTTATTCTCTATCTATTTACCAAGCTCTGATATATATTTTTTAATTTTTTGAAAATATCAGCCATAAAAGATAGTCGGAAGAAGCAGGTTTTATCATTCAAAATCTTTCATACCAAAAGAAGCACCTGAAAGAAAAATTTGCAA
>DVQP01003517.1:0-10712 GCA_018231745.1 Danaus eresimus
CGTTTCGATTACTTTACAGTAGCCGTGATCACGGGCAGACGAGATGTGAGTGTCTCACATCTCGTCTGCTACGCGGACTCCCCAAAGCTTGGACTATTTTATTATTCATTTTAGTAATGATATCTTTATTCTCCGCATCGTTACAAGTACAACCTTGACGATCGCAAAGCTCGTGCGAGAACTCGATCTCTGTTAACAGTTCATGACATTCCCTGCAGTATATGTTAATTTTATCGTCATTTCTCTCTCCCCAACAAAACAGATTTTGAGAAGTATTTGGAATAGATTTCTTTAACACTTATATATTTAAACTGTATCTACAAGTAAGCCAAGCATATCCGTATAGATACAACAGCATTTCTGTACTGTAGAAAACTGGCTAAGTTCGTGAAAAAACCGTTTGGCATTATAGTCTCCAAAAAGGTAAGCACAGCTCTCTCCATAAGAGTTTATAATTGCACTTACTGAGCTGAGTACATCTGTAAAATCCGTTAGATTAGTCACTGCATCCGTAGGCATATACACACTAAAGATTAAAAATGATTTACCGTGTAACACTACACTTATCGCACATAATATAATAACTCCCATTTGTAACATGTACAATGAATAAATTTTCAAATTACGTCCGCGGTTGTGTTAGCAATGTATCGGATATAATTAAAATTATTGAGATTAAAAATAAATGTTCGATGATTAATTTATCTCATTTTGTTAATTATTGTAAGTCGATTAAATTTTTTTATCAAAGGTACGGACTGGAACGAAAATACGGTTTTGTAACTTAGTTAATGAATATCTTTCGAAATCTGTATTCTGGGTTAAACGTTAAGTAAACATATGAAAATTCACATTAATTAAAATCTACAACAGCTTACATGACTAACTCGCTGATATATCATTTAGAGTTTCGAGCTATCTAGACATCCTAGGAACCGCAACAAATTATGTAATATATTATATAGGAATATTGTCTTGGAAGTGAAACTTCTTAACGTTTTACACTGAAGGAAAGAGAAAGAATGACACAAAAATGTAGTAAGTAGGAAACAGAAAAAGTGTGATTCAGAAGTTTCCACGCATATGCGCATGGTATTCTTACTATGCAACGAAGGAAAAAGCATATGCGTCGTGATATTAGCTGAAATACGTACTTGTTGTTTTATAATAATTTATTTATAATTCACTATTCTTTTAGTTTATTTTGATATACATATAATTCATTTTTACTTCACGTTTTTAATAAGACATCTGTTCCAGTGGACTTCATTATTTTAAACTTCAAACAAACTTTATATTGCTGAGCATACGGTACAATAATATATTAAGATATTTGGAGTGGTGAAAATTAATTGGTTAATTAATTAAACTCTTAAATTAAACCAGTTAACTGGTTAAATTATTTTTAATAAATTATTTAAGTTACACGATTTTTCCTATAAAATATAAATATATAATAAATCGTTCCCTGTTCGGTATGATATAGAAAAAATGATATCATATTTTTTTTAAGGAATTGTAAAATAATATAAAAAAATTAACGATTTTATTCTTTACTTGTTTTTTAAGTCAAGAGCAAATATTATTAAACTATTACGTGTCCTTCAAGAGAGTTCCTTCCACGTGAGAAGAGGTTTTTGCTCAGCAGTGAGCACCGATAGACTGATGATGATGATGAATACGTGTCTCAGAACTACATGGCGTTGTCAAATTCTACATCGCGGTAGCGGTTGATATAGTATATTGCACGTAGTCTCACCCGAGATTTATTCCTCGTGTTTAATTTATTATTATTTCAATAAAAATTTTTGAAGACCCAGAAATGTGTTTAAATAAATAATCTCTTTCTCTTAAATGTAACATTATGGACTAAAATTCAATGCATCGTTCCTATTTATATCTGATAATATGTGTAAAGCCAGTATTGGTAAATATGAAGCCATAACGACACATTAAACCAGATGTGATTAGATAATAGCGGAACCAAATAATCGGACAGCGTTACTAGTGGTCGGTTGTTATCACGACATCAAATGATATAATGATTTGAATTACTCTAAACTATATGGTGATGTACGGAACAGACCTCGGCTTCATCGATATCCATGCTTCCATGTGTTTATATTAAGGCATCGATGTTGATGGATTATAATTAGTGAGGAATTTGCCAGATATAAAAACATTATCCAATTATTAATTCCCGTTCCTTAAGTAGTTTTGTCCCTTACATATTATAAGAATCTCACTTACTCTCGCAGAGGCACAATACGCACAAAAATATGTCCATACTTAGTTATGACAGTGCCATCTAAGCTTAACTACTTTGTCACTTGTAATAAGGATTTCATTTTGTGTTAAACAATAAACAATAAAATAATAAAAAAATATTGTACAAATCAAAACTATTAAACTAACAGATTGAATGTAGCAGATATAATGTTATAGTGATGTTAAGAAAATATTGAATAATAACCAGAAATTGAAAATTGTATTGTATCTTGTGATTTAATGTGTTATTTAATTATTTATGACCTGTTCAATAGAATGTGGTTGGTTGGCCTTTGACAAGAAGTTGGTCTGTTGTATGTCGCACTTTTCATCTTCTCGTTTTAGTTACTTCATTTGTTTTTTTTATAGTGAAGCTTCGTACGCGACTTCCAACAACGATGCGTCAAACGTTTCAAGTTCCTAGAAAGGGTTAAAAAGAGACGGAGCGAGAGGGAATGCGTGGCGGTCGATCGTATGCGCGTACAATACCTGTTACTCTCGTTAGCAAAGAATAGCGTCTGCCTATATATGCCACCACAAGAGTGAGAGATAAAGAAAAATACACAATTATAGGAAATAGGAGAGGCTAAAAGAGATCATCAGTAGATTTCAAGCACATGCGCATGGCATTCTTGGTAAGCATCAAAGCAAAACATTCAGCAGCGTGTGAACATACAATGGACTAACCAGGCGACTACATAGTACTGTGATAAACCACAAATTCTTGCTCGTCAAGACATGTACCAGTCTAATCTATGAGGCTGTTGTAATTAAAAACCATCCCCATTTCAGAAGATTACCATAATATATCTAACACCTGAGATACCCACATAAAAAATATAAAATCGCATGTCTGAGACCACACCGCGGGATCTCGAAACGAGGGCTTTCTGCAGGCATCCAAAGCGATGCGTCAAAAAATTAAGAAATCGTTGGTGGTGGATGATAACGAGACCAATTATTATTTATATCTTTGAAATAATTATCGCCTTACTTTCAACAAACCTATTATCATTGTGATATATTTAAAATTCTGTACGTTGTAATATTTCCATGACCGGTAGACATCCGCCGGCGTCGAGTGACGATATATTGTATATGGTTTCCGTTTGTGACAAATACTTATATTACAGAAGACTGTGACGTTTTCATTCGACAAATTTATTCTTTATTTTTATTTAAAGTTACTTACAGAATTTATCATGGAATATGGGAAAAAAACATTTGTGTTATATTTTTATCGATTATATTTGGAAATAGATGTCATTATGACGATAGCAGATTTAAGAATGAATCGCAAGCGTCTGGTGCGGCAAATATATATATTTTTTTTCATTTTTGTTTTATTGGAAGAGGACACAATGGTTGCGACCCAATTTAGAATCAGACAGTTTTTTTTTTGTGTCCACAATTCTACTATTGTATAAATAGGGGGGGGGGGTATCTTTTCAAGATTATAATGGGAGCTACCGGTATCAATGCCATGTTTAAATATTAAAATGTAAGATTAACCTAATAACAATATGGTTAATACTTAAATTTGAATATAAAATAAAAAAAAAAACCAAACTTATTATATTTTATTCCGATGTAGTCTGATATCTCGCTGATGTCGATAAATTTTCTTATTTTCTTTTTTCTTATTTCAATCTGTGTTCGTTCGGTTTCCGTCAGGGATTATGGATTTAACCAAAGAGAAGTCAGAAATCACTTTCATCCAACAGGGAGTTTAAAGCTTTTCTTTTTCTTCATTATGAGGAAAAGAAAGACATGAGAAAAGGAAGAAGAAAACTCTCGAGGAACAGCAGGCTGCTGTCATAGTTCCAGCCAAGCCACGATTTAGAAAAGAGGATAAACCTCCTAAGAAGGGCAACTGGTCTCTAGTTCTCGGGATAAAGTAAAGGTTGCCAAGGCCATTTCAGCCTCTAGACTTCTGGAAGTACTCCACCGTGGGCTCCCATTGAAGAAAATTCTGAACTTTGGATTTCAGGGAAGAATACTGGATATCCTCATTCCTATGGGCCAAAACAGTCTCTTTCACTTTCACAGTCAGTTAAAGTTTTCTGGTCCGAAGAGTTCAAGAAAAGTGAAAATGAGTTAGTCAGAATAGACATTCAGTCTTAGATAAGAGGGTAAGTCTCTTGCAATACTGTTGTCAATAGATGGTGTCCCAGGCCAGGTGTAGGTATTTGTTCTATCTTGGAGAGGGGTCTGGTCAAAATGTACTATTACTAACTCGGTCTAACTGTTACTAACTAGGCCCAGAACTACTTATTGAGCCCTTCATCGCAAAATGAAGACCGTTTCGATGACTTTCTCAATACTGAGACAAACTGTCAAAGCTTCTTCCTTGCTTATGGAGGCCTCAGCCCATTGATGAGTTAAATATGTTAGAATGTCTTCGATGAAAATTATTTTGGCGCTCAAACTTAAGCCGGTGACAATGTTCATTTTCCAATATTGCCTAAAGTAAAAGTAGTGTTCGTAAAATGACAAGTTATAAATAGTTTTCAAGATAATTTATGCTCGTGTTTATAATATGATTTAATCACAATTAAATTATACTAAATTACAAAACCTGAAGCTAATAGCTATCGGTACGAACAAGAAACACAAATAGAAGACGATTTACACAACAAATGATGTCGTACGTCCAGACTTGCATAACTAAGCTAATAGAACAATAGCCAATAGATTTACAACTTTCAACTTAGTCGATATAAATACTTAACACTATAAATATAAGAGTGCTTTTCAAACGAACAGACTGTGAACATAATTTTGTTTGTCACTGCATTTACGGAGCTCAGCTTGCAGTATTTATAATGTTAATGGAATCAAAAGATTCAATGTTATTAAATAAAATAGATTTTAATTGAGATGAGGCAATGACTTCACAGCATTAAAAAATTGTGTTTTGTTATTTTACACGTTTAAAGGTTTGCAAAGTTGGTATAAATTTTCACTAACAACTTTATATCGCAGACACATGGCATTTTATGTTAGAATAATAAAACAATACAACAATATCTATTCAATAGTTTACTGTTAAATAAAATATTTTAAATTTTGCAATTATAAATAAAGTCTTTTACTAAAAAAACTAAACCCTAGAGTTTTAAAAAGTATTTTATACTTGTGGAAATTAATGAGAGATCAAAATATAGTGGTAACTGCATTAAAAAAATTAAATTGGTGTATTCTGTTTTATTATTGGTATTTCCTTTTATTTCAGAATGACAAAAATCAGTCATAATGAAAATTTCACTGTATATATGTGAACACGACACGATGAATCTTTTTCTCATGTATCCAAGAAGACTACAGTGAAAAATATTTACTACCAAATCACTAGGACATAATTTTACCATAAAATATGGAATGTCTTCGCAATAGGTTCATTTCAACACGAAACTTGTTTCTTAGAAGATTAAATATTGTCTATTTACATATATTAAATAAATTGTTTTTAAAAACAGAGAACAGGAATAGGAAGACGACTTTTAAATTATGTCATAAATAATAAGAGAATACAAAAAAAATTACATTACCATATATATTAGAATGGGAATAATTCACATTCATTGTTTTTTTTTGGTACTGAATAGATTGCTTGTGTCAAGCATATCCCACAAAACATATTATGATGTGAAGTACACGTAGGATGAGACCATATGGCACTCAACATCAAAGTTTAGTGTGTGTGGAGCCTAAAACCTGACTCTACACAATTTTTTTAATCTATATTTTAAATAAAAAATTAGGCGTTAATCAAAACAAGTTATTTGATATTTTCTTTATTTCAATAATATTATCTCAGCAAAATTATGAACAGTGAAACATTTTTACTTCACACCGATGCCACAGAAATATTATGGCCCAAGAATATATTCGATTAGTTAACGACTATTTTTCATGATCTAGAGGTAAAAGCGCCAAACTAGAAATTATTATGGGCTATATTCAAATACAAGCTTACATAGGAAATTTAAAATTTTTAAATCCACAGGAAGAATATTTTAAATTTTTTAATTGTCAGTCAGAGTGTTACAAATTTTTTAATATTTTTTTGTTCCTGTTAAATATAAGAATAAAGAGATTAACGAAATCATAATAACAACAATGGCATAACTCATTGTAATTTTATATATGTAGCATTAATCTAATTTTAATTGAATTTCGCTCTTGCGCTTCTCTTGGCGAGATGTATTTGGTTGTTAACCGAGCCTCAGAATGTATAATAATACATGTATAATAATTATGGAAGAAAAAAATACATACTTCATACAGGTTCGTGAAAATGGATTATCGTCAAATTATTTCCCAAAATACCCTAACGAATTTATATTATAGTTCACAATTATATAATTTCAACCTTAACCATCCACTCTCCACAAAACGGATCGTTTTCAAGCCCAATAAAAGTATAGGATAGATCTCAAGTCCTTGTGCTTTAATACCAACCCTCTAGTATCGTCATCAAGTTATTGTACAACAAATGGGTTAAAACTTTGATGTAACAATAAGTAGAGGAACATATTTCTTGGTTTACTATGGTCTCCTCGTCTTACCTCTGATTCAGAATTAAAACTGGTTTTTGGTTAAATTTCTTCGTTGTTTACCGGAGAAAAAAAAAACAGATTTAATATCTCTATGTTTAATTTTCAGTGTGATAGTCTTAACGAGAAAATATTTTGCCAAGTAAGCTAAGGTTGATAATTAGAACGAGGAATTTACTGTTCTTTTGTCGCCAACGCTTGACGACTTCTACAAGAACATCATCAGGTCCTACACTTCCTTATTTTAGTTTGTTACGGTATTAGAAACACTATTTAGGTTTATTCTCACTTCTTTTTCTGTGAATATTAATAATTGAAGTTCTTTTTTCTTGTACTGGTTCATATGAGACGGTTTACGACCAAGCAGATTTTGTAATTCCTTTTGCAAGTTGAATGAACATTTTGACAATGAGAATGTTCTATTTAATCATATTGATTTGGACAATCTGTGTTTTTGGATGTAGCTAAATGGCTAACGGTTATCTATTTTGTGGTGTGTATTGTGAAGATTGTATTATAAGTTTCCTGGTGGTAATTGGGTGGGTTCTTTTATAACAAGGCAATTCTTGTGAGATATTTGTACACAAATATTTAGAGGATCGATGTATTTCACCAATACTAACTTTTTTAACTTCTTTACATGAACTAAAATCTATTACACAATAAATTACCAATTAAAAATTCTAATGCCTCAGACACATACATATACTGTTGCGGAGATAACATAAATAAGTAACAAAATAATAGTAAATTAATATTTAAATTGCCACTTAAGAGTATAGCGATACACATATACTATGTAAGGATGTAATTTTAATTTGTTATTCACAGAAGAAAGAACAACATAAACCACTATCAGAGTCCTCTTCCAAATCCAAATTTAATATTGATACAGAGAAGGCGGTCAGCTGACGACCACTTTTCAAACTTATGTTCTACTTTATGTAAGTCGTATTTTTGTAAAAGTAACTTTTTTTAATCAAATATAATTTATGTTATATGTTATTTTTTATGTTATATTTATCTAAACTATTTTACAAAGTAATTGACATGTGTGGTGTTTTGAATTAATAAAGTTTTAAGTTATCATATTTATTCCTTCTCACATTAACCGCGGATGTGATAAACTCGTCTCTCTAGTTGCTTTTTTAGTTAGAAATGTAGTTGGTGAAACCTTATCAAATAAGAGTGAATATTTTTAATATAAGTAATATTACTTTATATAACGGTACACACCTTCTGCTCACCTCTTACAGATGAGTTTCAAAGAGAAATTCATGCATGGGTTTTCATCTACAGATTAACTAAGCTTTAAACAGCTACCATGACGTAGGAAATATGTTATATTACCTGTGAGGTTTTGTTACTTACCTGTTTAAGTAACGAACTCGGCTGTTGGTAAATAATTAATAAATAAATTAATATACAAAATAAACTTGACTCACATGTATGTACATACTCATAAATACACGCAGGTGTTTCACGATATTGTAAGGTCGAGCAGGCAATCGCATCTCTCTAATTGCTTCGTCGTGAAGTTCACAATATCGAGTGACGTATGATATAACTAGCAGTATGTAGCACAATCAATTAATCATACCATTGTGATATTGGAATATTGTAACTTTGTAGTAATGACGTAGAAGTACCGTATAACAAATAATCAATTAAATTACGGTTTGATAACAAAAAACATGTTCATAATTTTGATAGTTTTAAAATAAGTTGTTTTTAACACAATGTAAATAGAAATAGATTTATGGATACACTGACTAAAAACGTCCAAATATGTAGAAAATAAATATATTGTAAACTTGCACAGGAGCGAAGCCACTACAACATAGCTTCTGGCTTCTAATTTTATTTACTTTTATTCGTCTTTTTAGTTGGCCTATTAACGTGCTTTGTGCTATTTCATTATTATTTTTTATTCTTCTCTCTATATATATTTAAATACTGTTAATATTTATTTTATCTTTTTATTTTACGTGTTTTAATATTTTTTAGAGGGGTTAATTTTAAAAAGCTCTGTCATCGGCCATCGATAAAAATCACTTCAACTTTTTCTACCAAAAACGTGATGGTGAAAAGAACCCAACACGTCTACCCCTACGTTGTACCTGATTTGGTATATATTTCTTAATTGAGGTCAAACCACAAAAACAATTTAAAAATATTTGTCTGAAATATTCGATTTATGTTAGGCAGCGGCAAATATTGATAGCATTCAATAATTTCAATTTGTTACAGAGTTTGGCAATCAACAAATATTCTATACCCATCATAAGTCATTATCGGTTCCCACTTCCCAGTGCCGCCGGGGGGCGAGGCGAGTCATGTTTGTTTAATGTATCGTACAACCTCACAACGCTCAACGTCAACCGCCATCCAGTCGGAGCAATAATCCATATATAACGTCTACCATCGACACACAATTTGGCAGTTCTATAGACGAGCACTCTGTTATGTCTTGTCTTGCGTCATGTCGTGTGACGTCCTAGTGGAATGTATTGTGTAATTTAATAGCAGTGTCTGAAGCAAGATACAGCGTTATAAATTACGTTCCATCGACGTGAATATATCATACACGTAACATTTTTGATGTCATTTCGTGATGCTTCAGAAGCATTCCACGAAACTGTTATCATTTTTCTAACCCGACGCGTGACAAACGACGCAACGAATAATTAATAGTTTACTCTCAAATATTATGGAAGCCATCATATTAATATAACCCCATGCAAAATATATATGACATTGTTTTTTACCGATTTGCCAAAAAAAGGATCGCTTTGTGAGGAGTACTTTAAATATGTCAGGAATAAGTCTTAAATATTTGCACACGTTAATCATTTATTTAATTTTTACTGTTATAAGTTATTGAAAAATAGTTTTAACATACAAAATAATTGTGTTTAATTTTAAAATACAATATCTTAATATCAAAATGAAAAGTAATATTATATTATACAACTAGCAAATTATTATATCGGCTGTAGAAAAAACATTTTATTTTTAATACATACAAATATATACACCCGGGTTTCGTTATATCAAAGGTTCGTTATACGGTTAAATCTTGTTTAATTACTATGCTGTAACAGGATACCTTCAAAAAAACTTTTTAATTTGTTATTTGCAATACCTCATTATATGACACAGAGAATATTGGTTTCATATTCTATACGAGAAATAAATATATACTGTATTCAATCTTGCTATACATTAAAAAATAAACAAGTTATGTAAACTTTGAAATCAGTTGATAAATGGTTTTCAGTTGTACCGGTGGAGATAAGGAGACTATATTGGGAATAACGAAAAATGTTCAAATATAATATGCCAATTAAGTAAATTAAACAATCTCGTTCAGCAAAATGAATAAAAACAGGTAATTACAAGATCATGTTATATTAGTCTTAATTTTAATATTGATTTTTTATATACATTATAAATTCAATGCGTTTATTCTTTTTGGATAAAAAATGATTTTTTCTTGCTAGTAGTTTATGTAGGCCATAAAGGAGAGATGGCTTTTAACGGGCCACATCATTTGTCGTCACACTACCCAAAACTGACAACCGCATTATTTTCATGAATACATCATCTACACAAAAGCTGAGTAAAGTCATCCTATTATTCTAATAAACTGGTCCCATATCATTTCAGACGTGAGCATTGTCCACGAAACTTCTCAACAATCCTCTGTCTTCGTTATAAAGATCACATGAGCCTATTGTTAATACGTTTATAACACACGACTCAGTATAATCAAGATGCATCTATAAATTACGACAAATAGGAGTATAAAATTTTATAAAGAATATTTCTGAAATATGTTATTCAAAATTATAACCCACAGGTTAAGATGCGTGTAATATATAA
>DVQP01003518.1:0-10711 GCA_018231745.1 Danaus eresimus
TTATATATATATTTCACCTTTATCTAAGGAAAGCTCCCGTAAAGGTCAAGAGTTTATCTTCTGCACATATAGTTTTAAGAAAATTCACCAAAGACTAAGTATTGTGATAATAAGATAAAATTTATACACTTTGATTATAAATTATAATTGAAATTTTACAAATAAGAATGAAACCGTCAAAGTTACTTCTTCATAATTTCACATTTATGTCATTTTCAACCGTTTATCGTTTCGTAACAATTTTTATTATTTAATATTAATACAAATAGTATTAAGAACGGAAGTAGTTTTAGTAAAATAAGTTAGTACAGAATCAACGTTCGAGATTTTCTTAGACTGATGTAAAAACTTATAGGATATAACATTAAGGGCACATGTTTAACAAATATATATAGTGAGTGATAACCGAAAGTATTTCAGTTCGTAATGAGGCAGTTAACAGATAAGTTGGTTTATTTATAAGATAATATTTTAAGTATTAATTTAAAGGCATACATAAATTAAGAGTATTTTTACATTTTAACCGATGATTTAAATAAAATAATAATAAACATTATGTGTAGATCTTACCACTGACAGAGATATGAATACCTGGTAGTTCTTTACGTTAAAACAATTTATTATTCTCTTTACATACCAAAACAATGATATTACGAAAATACTATGTTTTTAATGTTTTTTGAAACATATAGTAGGAAATATTGATTTAAATAAATATTTTTTAAACTACGAGCACATTATAAAGAAGAAAGGAGATGATAAGGAAGGATGATTAAGCTCAAATCTAACGCAATGATAACTCATAAGAGAGATAAGTCTAAGAGAAATATTCATAAGATATAGATTAAGTCTACTACTATCTATTGTATGCGTTTATTGAACTGTCGTCTGCTGTCTCGATGGCCATATTCAATTTAACATGGACCATCATAAAAATGTTTATAACTGCAATCAATGGCGGAAATTAAAAACGTAGAACAACTTGGAACATAACTTGTGTTTGGAAAAAGTAACCACGTAACAGAAAATATACAATAAACTAACGAAAACACGACTGTTTTAATTTATATTCCGAAAGAAATAAGTTACTGAATATATTAGTTAATGTTAGTCCATTAAAATGCAGATTAGATGTAAGTATTTTCCGATTTAGGAAATTTTGTTTCTGGAATACTAACCCTTTTTTAAGAAAAGTTTAATCTATCGCTTATAGAAGTAGAACTAACTTCGATATTCGTTTAATCTAATTTCTAAATATTGATTGAGTAAATCGCGTTTGCAGTTCAAAAGTTAATTGCGCCAAACAGAATTTTAAAAATAGGAAATGTGCATTAATTTTTCCACTTATATAAAAATTATAAAGATAGCCGTACACTGCGGTTAATTTTCTTTTCATTTTGTTTATAGGATTTCTTTCAAGTCTCAAAAATCTACATGAAATAAAATTTTGTTTCTATAATAGTGGGCAGTACCTATATATTAAATGACACAAAAGGAATCGTCTTATTCCTTTATCCGTCTAACTCCTGTTATTGACGTCAGGTAGAGTTTTGTTAATTATATATAAGTAATTTAAAATAATAACACTATATAATTTCAAAAAGACTACACTGACTATTATATAATATAGGCCGCGTAATTTTATTAATTCAAACTTATTCATTATAATAGAATGTAAGAAAACACACACAGCAAACGAAATACCGATTCTAAAAACTAAAAAAAGAAAACTTCTTCTTCTTCTTCCTGACATCTATTCCAGCTTTAGCCAGGGTCTGCCTTCCTGCTGAAACTCCTCCACTTTGCACGGTCTTTGACAATAAATAAAACCTGTAAACGTGTATATATCAAACGGTATAAATGATTATTTATATATGTACGGGTGTGTAGTGACATATCTATGAATTAACGTTAAGCATTAGATGCAACTATGCTACTTGTCTCATGTATCATGTTATCGCATTTTCAGTTTGTCGAAAAATTTAATATATTGCTGTTATTATATTTGATATTGAAGTTTCGTAAGTAATGGATATTTTTTTTATTTTGTAGTAACTTACATTATACATGTATATGACTAGTGGAGCTCCGGACAAAATACAACCGCCACAGTTTTCTGATCGCAATATAATTTTTATAAGGACGTATGATAGGTCAAATATTTAATAGTTAATATAAATAGCGACGACGCCTTTAAACATTTCAAGGACACCAATGTTTGTTAAATATTATAAAAATAATTCACAATATTCTAGATTTGTTAACACAGTTATTTTAGATTTGTTTCATTAAGCTTTCCGCGCAGGGCTAAATATTTTTTAAGTGTGACCAGTTTTAAACCTTAATGGCAAAAATAAAGCGTCCTATAGATTTTTATAAGTGAAATTTTGTAATACATAAATCCTATCTGCGTAGCCGAATAAACTTGTTAAGATAATGTAATACATTAAACCCGCATAACACAAGCTATCCATCGCAGTTCTCAACACTAACAGCTATTCCTTTCTTCGAATCATTTGTTGCTTGATTAAGTAATGTAACTTTTAGATTCAGCTGCAAGATAATTTTCTTTTCTGATCAAATATTTTCCTGCACAATTACTTATTTTGTTAAGTTATCGATTTTTTCTCCTTTACTTTTATGGACTAACAGACACAATCGTTTTTTAACAATAGTTTACGTTTTAAAATCCAATGATATTTTTTTAAACTTAAAACACGATCCCTAAGTATAGTTTGATATTAGTTAAGTAATTTTTTATATGCCTGAGTGTCAGTGCGACATTTCTGATTTTATTCTTTTCTATTAGGACTTTTAATTAGATCTTAAAACACATGACTTTTTAATTTTTCAACAAAATATTTTTTATAGAGAACACTTCCCAACTAAATAGCTATTTAAAAGTCTTTATTAAGGTTGAAGTTCTTGGTCATCATGGTCTTCCATAGAAAACATATTTTATGATGTACTTAAGGTAATCTCTTGTTGGAGATTATTAAAAAAATCGGGCTCCTTCATCAATACCAACCTATAAACAGGCTATGAGACAGTTCTTTTTTTTCTTGTGAACAAAAGTTCTCTGTAACTTAAATTCATGAGTAAACATGACAATGTCGGTATTTGAAACGTGAGTCATGTGACTGAGCGTAGGCGCTTCACATAAAATCTTTCTGTGGACGAAGCGACGCTGAATCTGCCGCCCGTTCAATTGAAGCCAATTGGTTTAATTGATTTCAATTGAAATGACCTCGCGCACCGGCTCCCACTTCTAGCTTGACACTTTTACATCTATCTTTTTTGGAGTTGACATAAAAGCTATGATATACGTCAGTGCCCCTAGATGAACCCAATAAAGAGAAGCCACTTGTTTGTGTTACGTCTACCGTATTACACAATCGTTTTCAACGATAACACTACGTTTGATAAATACAAGTATTTCAATAGCATTTTTTTATTATCAGAGAATACTGCCATTGACTTTAAAGGCGAAAATGAGAAGAGTTATTCAAAATAACATAATTATGTTTCAGAATAATCTAAATATTTAATATATTTTTTGGACAAATAAAAAAAAAGATGAAGCAGTGTGAACGGGCCTTAATTGAAATTAGTGGTTAATTATATATTACATGCGTCCGCAATTGCAAAATATCCTTAAAAAGACACAGCATACATTTTGGCACGTGTGCTGTCCGGTCCACAATTGGTGTTAATTAGGAAATGGCGCACAGGCGCGCGAATGTCTTGAACTATGACGTGGGCAGATGAGCGTTAAAGTAATTCATGGAATTCCCTATTTAAATTGTAAACACATATTTAACGTTACTAGATAGCATTTGTCACAACTGCATTATTTAGACTGCTAGTAAGTCTAAAGAATCTCTGTTACAAATAATAACAACAAACTATTTATATGTGCCAAATATATGATGAATATCACATAAAACAATCATTCAAACGCTAATAGAGCGTCTTCAATGAAAAAGATTGTTAAGCATTTAATTTTATTTATTATATATTATACATTAATGAATACATACAATAATTTATGAGATCATAATCGTAGTGGTAAATGTTTCTTCTTTTTAGCCTTTTTGCCCTTCGACCCCCAGAAACGCATAAAGTCTCGCCCGAAGCTTTCATTCTCTTCATCTTCTATTTTATCTAAGTTTTCGTCGTGCAGTTTTTGTATCGTACTAGTGGTGACTACGGAGTCCTTGTCTTCGATCCTCGGTATCATTTGAAGTTGTTCATCAAATCTTAAACGCTTTGATTCTGTCATTCCTTTATTGTCAGCGTGTACTTCGCATGTCACCGCTATTTTCTTACCTTCTCTTGGCGTATTAAGTTCGTAAATAGTATTTTTGATCTCTAATTCCCCATCTATATGTTTAACATCTTTCCTATTATCATTTTCGTTGTCAATAGAAAACGAATCGTTTTGTGATAATGTTCTTGATTCCTTCGAGAATCTTAGCAAATTTAATTCACTGTCATGTCTTATGGAATCTTTTCTAAATTTTGACCATGAACTGAAACAGTACGGATCACTTATTTTTTCTTCCCTTAATTGCTTCATATCGATATGATCACTTGTTTGCATGGCTTTATCGTTGCAGGCCGATTTTGTGATTTTTTGTAGCTCTAATTGAGTAAACGAAAACAATTTTGCTGGTTCTTTTGTCGTAGACTGTTCTTTAGCTATTTTGTTATCTGGTAATTTCGATCTGCAATGCAGAATCCTCCAACAAGCCCTAATTGCTTTGATACAAAAATTCCCTTTGTTTTTCTCTGCATTTAAAATATCGTCGTAAAAAACATCATCCTCAAAGTAATGTCCTGGATATGCGTGCCTATTGAATGGATCGTCATTGTCATTTGGAGAACGCATGACCGACTCTAAGAAAAGCCTGTGAAAAATAATAATAGTTTAGAATTGACGTCAAGACTAAGGATGCGAGATTAAGAGTTAATTTATAATTAATTATGGCTAATTAATCTTTTTATTCATTTAATATAGATCGTGAAAACGATAACTAAGTAATTTAATTACATTAAGTTTTTATTTCATGAACTTAAACATGGACAGTTATGAGTATTTTAATTCATGTTTCGCCGCCTTAATTACCGTTAAGCGATAATTATTTAGGTCAATGAAGAGACTTTCGTTACATAATATATAAGAGTCAACTAACTCATTTTCAGAGGACTCGGTGTAAATGAAGAAAGCGTCAGATACTCTGGGCACGCAACGCTTCAGCCAGTACGAGGTTATGTACAACAATGTTAGTATAACAGCAAGGAACGTGAAAGCGGCCACACATACATTATGTTCAACTCCATGTGACGTACCGCAAGTGAGACGATCTTCGTCGTAAATCTCTGTATTAATGTATTTATTTCAACTCTAGATTTTCAACCTTAAGACCGGAGGTTTTAAATCTATTTGAGTAACAAATTTATATTAACACACATTACAACATTTAGGTCTACGTTGAAGAAGCATATAACTCACACTGTTATGTAAAAATTTGTTATACTGGTACTTAATAAAACGAATGGAAACTATTAATAAATAAACATATATGATTATAATGATATTTAGTGTTTTTATTTGTAAAAGTATTATTAATTTTATAAAAAACGGTATCCCCCGTTTGAAGATTTAATAGATAAAAAATAATTTTCACCATTGGAACCGCAATTAGGGACACCATCGCATGTGTTCAATGAGTCTATGCATACTCTAGTCCCGATTATCTGACACTCGAGCTGATCCGACGGACAACGCGGCGCTCCGCTCATGAGGGTCTGAGCTGGTGTCAGAACCAACATCATATGATCTAGCTGTGTATTTTAAATTATATATACATACATGCATAAAAAATATATTTTGATAATAAACTATAAATCAAATCGGTATATGAATTAGTAGGTAGTTTTGTAAGTAGTTTGATAAATAACAAATTATATTATGAGCTAATTCTAACAGCTTTCCTTCAATATCATGGCTAAACCAATAAAGAGATTTATTCAATAATTTGTGATAATTCTCATGATTACTTTTTATAGACAAGGATAAATGATGACATTTAATTAACATATACTTAATCTAAACTTAATTTTTATTGATGGCAGCAATATTACCTTTAATCCTTACTTACCGTGAAGTTGTTGATGGATATAACGATTCTAGAAGAATTGAAGAGAAATATCTGCCTTTTGTTTGACTCGCGATAGTCGCATAAGTTGAATAGCGCCGGTCCTACGTAGTGACGTACGTAGCGAAGTACTACACGACTTCCTATCTGTATATACAAATCCGTTTCTGATATATGTAAGTTAAAATATTTATGAAAGTATTGTAATTCATATAATTAAAACAGTTTTATAACTTCAAACGGCTTTAGGGTACGTAATATATTACAGATGTATAAAAACATAATGAACATATATTATATTTAGGTAACTATTATTGTAAAAGGCAACATTCTGTTTGAACGACAAATCTCTAACGACAAAGCCCATAGTGAATTATAAATATATAGTTTCATTTGTCAAATATAGTAACCTCACAAAAATAAACTTTCCCATGTTTCGAATAAAATGAGATACTACCTACACCATTTTTTACTATTCAATCAATAAAAATATAAGAAAGGTATATAAAAACGCATTTTTTACACGAAAAATATAATATTCCGTAGATATTTTGTGTAAAGAAGCAATATCTGGGTAGACCTCTTACCTCATCGTCTTGTAGTTCAACAATCCTGACAAGTTCCTGTACATCATCCAGGACCGGCGCTTTGGTCTTCATCACCGGTTTCCTGGTCAAGTTCCGTGGAAGAGAATCGTCTACCTCTAGCGATTGAATGTGCCGCTTCTTTTTCCTTATTTCGAATAACTTTATTACTCAATTTAATTAAAAAAGCTTTCATATTAAATTTGAGAACTGATTTAAATAAAATTCGTACTGCTAAGGTTAATTGATAATTGTGATATATTTATAATTTTGATTAAATTACCGGAAAATCAACGATCTCACCTTTTTTTTACGTCATTATTATCGGTTTTATTTAGCACAACGGCCATCACTGGTGCAACTTGAACTATATTTTCCCATGACTCATGACCAACCAACGCCACTTTTTCACTTAATAAGAAAATACATTATGAAGATAAGTTAAAACAATATCTAATTAGAATAATATTCACTCACAATGATCTTCTAGTTGGGTCGCTTCGCGTAGCTGTTGTATTTAGATTTTCTGTAAATTTTATAATCGTTTGAATTAATATAAAAATGTATAAAATTGAAATTATGTGTTTAAATTTGTTCCTATAGAATAGTTTGGGTGACACGAAATTTGAAAGTTTATCAAATTATTAAACAAATGCATAGCGAGTGACAGCTTTTTACATTAGCGAGAAAAAAACAATTAAAAATATTGTATGAAACAAAAATAGATTATTATTGAGTCTACATTTCTTATTTTATGTTCCATCAAATATTTGACTTTTATCAAAATAACAAAAAGAGCGAAACATTATTTTAAAATGTTCCCTAAACACGAAATTAAGTTGCTGTTACAGATATTAGATTTAAGAATTTCCTATTTAGATTAGGAAAGGGATTCGTTTGTATTCCTACCTTTAACAATGTTGTCATTGGATCCTTTTATATTAGAGTCCATGCTATTTTTCTTATGATGTTCAATCAGTTTTTTATTTGTATTTATAGAATTATTTGTTATAGATGCTTCTGTGGCAAATATATGTTCGGAAACCGTATTTGATTGGTTGAGACTTGAAGACTTTTCAAAGCCAGATTTTGGATAAAATTTTTCGTCTAACGCCGCTGTTGTTTCAAGTTTAATTGTTCTAAAAATATGAATGCTATTATTGATTTCGTGTTTTTTTTAGTTCAATAACTTATCGAAAATTTATTCCCATTAACTTTGATTCCATTGTACGCGACGTATCTTCAAGAAAATTTGAATTCATCGAAGGCTGTATTTTATTGTCCTCCGTTGTTAATATTTCCTTTATATTATATGATGATATATTCGGAGCTAAATAGACTGAAAATAGATGTTTACTTGGGAAGCAATTGGGAAGCAATTTAGCTATATAGAACATTTTAATTACAATAATCCTTACCGCTAGAATTGTGATTTATATTAGATATAGCACTCAAAAGTTCGCGAAGACTTTGTTTTTGGAAGATTGTACTTTTAATAGTAGTAGTGTTCATTGAATTTATAATACTATGAATCAGTTCATGTGAATCTGTGTAATACTTTGAATGGATAGTAGGTTGAAAGGTTTCCGTGTTGATTTTTAATGATCTATCCGTAGACAGTCTGAAAGATAAGATACTCCTGTTGGACATATCTACTAAATCTTTTGAATATTACCGTTACATATTCTCAGTTTACGTTTTTTTTTGTTGCTTAACGAAAAGTATATACAGAAATTCGTCAAAATAGTTTGAATAGTTAACTATCTACGAGAAATATAGCGTACTTCATCTTATAATTTGCAGGGTTTGGTCTTAAAAACATGACGGTACTTTTCGTTTTTTGACGATATATTTTCTTCGATCTCCAATCTCTTCTCCGGGACGTTTTCTTTTTCTTAGCAGTGTTGAACATTAATCTAAAATTATTTAAATAAATCATTTGATACCTTAAAATAAATATATTATTTACAACGATACTTTTTAATATTCATATTGATGAATATTAATTAATATTGTTAAATGAAAGTAGTAGTGAAAATTTCTTTTTAGTAAGTAAATCAATATTAGAATTTCAATATAACAAACAGATAATTCAATTTTATTTATTTGTATAGATTAAAGATCACGTGGACATACAAAGTAATCAATTCTTTATGTTTACCGAGGGTCCAATGTAAATTCTCTCACGCGATAGTCGAGGTTGTAGCGGACCTCTCCACCGCCGTAGCTGTTTACTTGCGGTCGTAATGAAAACTGTACCAACGGCATTATACTTGTTTCATATTCAGTTCCTTTCCTTAATAATTTTTAAAATAATCTCAATGTTGTGATTAATATATTGTAATTATCATATATAACTAATACTGATGCTGACAATATATGGTTGTTTGCTACCTAGGAGTGACGTCATAAATGAAATCGAAGAGTTCGTCAGAGTCTTGCATTTCACGCTGCGGCCCTAATTGGAAGTTTCCGGAGACATTCACTATGGGCACTTCTATTGTATAAAATTGCTCCACTTGAACCGTACTTTGTGTTTCTGTTTGCGTTAAAATCAACTCTCTAGTAGTTGTACGCCTACGAGTTCTGTAATAATTTATTAATATTTTACTATTTACATATAACTTTAAATAATTATTTAGTACCTAAATATGCATACAAAACTTGAAAATGAAAAGACTGTGAGCTTAATGTTTATGTTAATATAAATTATGACAAATAAGATAAATTTCAAGCTCTGATCCCCTATACATTCATTGATACATGCATATATTTATCGATATACGATGACCTGAGAACATTACATACAGTATTGAGTTTATTTCTCTAAAATATTTATTAAGTAACTATTTCTGAACGGTACAAACTCATTTTTTATATATAAGTAACATTATACCATAATTGAAGAAACAACTTGGTCGCGATTTCCCGAAAAATCATGTACAAAGATTTAATAATTAAATTTATATTACGCTAATGTTGGTGGTCTTGTTGTTTTCAACGTGTAAAACTGCGTGTAATTCCTAGCAGGCTGTTGAACTAGCGCTTTCGGAATCAGTCCCCAGTAGCCGCCGAAAGTTTCCCCGAACTCATAAACAACTAATTGTTCACCACTCATCGCACAGGCCTCGAACAAAATTTCCTCTGACGGCAGTTGAACAACAAGGATTATGTTGGAACCTGATTCTGCTCTACATTAAGGAAAGTTTTATAAAAATCATTATTTATTGTTGATTAAATATTTATACGAGAAACAAAAATCAAACTAAAGGATTCTATATCAGAAACTAAATAAATATACAACTTGAAGAAGAAAGATTTAGAAAAAAAATGATTTTAAAATAACATCATATTATATGAAAACAATTTGATGTCTGCAGGATTCAGGACATGGCATTCCCTTACCTTACGCTAAAGGAACAACTATACGGCACATCTAGACGAGATAATTGTATAACATAAGAATTAACGTCCATGACACGTTGCCCTAAAAACACGGAAGGTGCAACTTTCCGCTTGCAATACTCCGAGATGTCCGTCTGATAAACAAACTTACGAGATGCTTCAGATATATATGATAACATATTATAAAAAATGTACAAGTAAAGTGACAATACTTTAAGATACATTTCGCCTGGTTATACACTAACACGCGAGATCCAAAGCCGCATAGATTTTTGTTTTCATTTGAACTTTACGTATTCATACCAACCAATATTAAAATGAATCAATCCAACACATTGGTTTTATTTAAATGAGTAGCCAAAAGTCTAAGACATCATTAATTTCATTTATCGGATGCAGCATTTCACTCTCGCAAATGTCCTTTTTCCTGTATAAGCGATTGTGAGTATAAAAATTATTAAATTTGTATTAGGTAATAGATATAAATAAACAATATGACCACAGACGTATTTTACAGCTCATGGCCGTATAATAGTCTGCCATTGTGTAATTTTATTATTT
>DVQP01003519.1:0-10709 GCA_018231745.1 Danaus eresimus
GGGTTTGTAAAGTTCCCCTTGTGAGCAACTTAACAGATAGTATCTTCATACCCTTTGACTTTTAGGACCTCCGTGTTCATTAAGGACCGCGCAAATGCTGCTCTAATTCATCCGGCGAAAACCCTTTTTGAAGTCTACGAAGAAAACAAATCTACCATACCACGTTGCTTTGCAAAGTTCTAGACATTTTAGAAGCAAAACTTAATTAATCCGTGCCGATCCTCGTGCAGTCAGTGTTTCCTTAAATACTTTACCGTTTATTGGCCTAATTTCATTCTTCCAGATTTTTTTGAGCAAGGAATGTCGTACATTTCAGGCAGCCGGATTTAGTTCCCACGTCTCAACGGGGAGCCATAACTTCCGTTCCGTTTCAACAATATACTAAATTCGAAGCTGAATACGATCTCAGTCCTATTACGGATCTAGTTTTTAAGGTCAAGCGGCCAAACTCGTATCTTAATAAGTATTATTTAGATCCTTAATAGACGCTTTCACAAGAGCTGTTGCCACACTTCTCTTCCTGCTTTATTTCATATTATTCATTCTAAAAAAACAGTATCAAGTAAATTTCTTTGTTTTTCTGTCGCTACGTTTAACATGGATTTTCTTCAACCTGTTTTTAAGCGATTTCTTTGAGCAGTCCTTCGAGTCAAGATTTCAGATTTGCAAGATGTCCATGTGGCCCACGTTTAATAATATCATTGAAATTTAGACTTTAACCTTCCATAAATCGAGCCTTCTGGTATCTGCTACTAGCGACGATATTATTTATTGTTTGATTTTAGCGTTATAATTGTATTATAATTCTATTTTCCATAATTATCGTGACCTGGGTGACTCATCCGTCACTGTTCATTGTCTGAATATTCCACGATAAAACTCTTCGTTGGTACTGAAGGTCAGTCTTATAATCGGTTAGTTTTTCATTCGATGTAATTATAATTATTACATTGAATATATTCGTCCTCGTCTGTTAGTGCGGCTGTTCTAAAGCTTCGTATATTTCAGTTATACCGGCTCTTCGTGTTATAAGATGTAAGCCCCCAAGGCCAAGAGTCCGAGTTATGTAACAGCCAGGGGCCTCGCGAGGCGTTGAGGGATAAATAAGAATATATGTGCAAAGGAAAATTCAAATCGTTTAAAATTGTGTTATTAGAAAACTCAACAGATTTAAAATAGCCTTTTTGAGACAAATTAGTTCTAGGTAAAGAAAACAAACAATATTTCAATAAGTAAGTTTTACGGTCGCCAAGTGTAGACTTACAATAATTATTATTCATTGCCGTTTTTGTGACTGAATCTATGAATTTTTATTAATTAATATAAATACTCCTTATTTTATTATAATTATTTTTAAGTTGGTATATATGTAGTTGGCAAGTTTTAATTTTTAGTCATTTGAAGATAATTACATATTGAACGTGGGTTATACTTGAGTTTATAATAATGTGCTTTAAAAGATAGTAACGTCAACTTCCTGACAGGAATCAGACTTTTCTAGTACAGAACGGCACAATAGTTTTTAATTAGTAATGTCTTTCAATCACCTTAGCGACTTATCGTCCTTATTTTCAAAATAAAGAATAACAAAAAACAGTTATAATTTATTTTTTCAGCTAATTTCCAAGTTATAATGTGTCAGATGTTGTACTTTTTATTTTTGATTAAAAAAAATCCAAATTACAAAACTGAAACGGCTACCTCCTTACACAGTAAACACCACAACATTACATTAAGGAGAGAACTGAATATTATTGTTACAATGGAAAATAAAACCGCTTTTAAAGATAGACGTCAGTGTCTAGTAAGTTAAAGCGTCACGTGCTGTATAAAATGATCTAAAACAGACGAAGGGAAGTAAACAATTGTGAATATTAGTGCCGGAGATGTATATCTGTTTACCTACTGAGAGGATATCTCTTTAACAGATCGGGATTGACCTCTGACCAAGGATAAGGTTACGAAGGAGGGCTTTGATTTATGGCGAGTCTCAAAGTCGATCTACTTCATAGTTATCTAGTGTCTCTTTCCCGTTATAACATTAGTCATCTCTTACAAACTTTAATTTAATTTTTTTTACAAAGCGAAAAACTATTTTCAACCCTAACACCATTCAGACAATAGATGACCCGACGTCTGAAGTAAAATATTAATATAATAAGGAAACCACCATTTAAAGAAATGCCTTCGTCACAGCATGGAGTTTCTAAATCTTGGTTTGATGCCCGCGTATGAGTTAAAGTGTTTGTTTACAAGAAACAAAGAGCAATTCACATTCACATTGAGCTATTATTTCTTCTTGTTTTCTGTCATTACATTGGTATCTACTTATTATGTAAAATGGACTTTAGCCCTACCACGACCCGTCATGGGAGAGTTACGACCTTGGGTGACCGCGGATAATCGATTGTCCAGAATTTCAATAGATCTGAAACTAATTTAATTGTTAAAATGGTCCATTCCTAAAAGAACGCAACTTTAATGTGCAATTGTTCACGGATAATGACATCAAGCCCATCAAACATTTCAAATATTAGGTATGCCGCGTTTCCAGGTACAAAATATTACAAAAGATAATATTTTTGAAACAATTTTAAGTAACATCATATATTTCATATGCTACTATATTAATATTAATTTCCAGGTGCTTAAGACACGTGACTTATAAAACATTCAGACTCAGCACTAGGTAATATGCTTTGTTTCATTATTTCCTTGTAACACTATAATTATAGCTAGCGTTGGTGGTAAAAAAATATAATTATTATTAAGTGACGAATTAGACGTAGTGCAAGTCGGTTCACCAAAAATATCAAATTAAATATACTTAAAGCATAGATTACGTAACACACTAAAACATATTTTAGCAATAACTGTTTAGTATTTTCATTTTATAGATACTTTAAGGACCGGAATATTAGAGTTTTCGTTATTCTTACACGCCAGGTCGTCTAAGAATAATGAAGAAACAAATATTTTTTTTATAAGAATTGAAACGGGAGTTTGGTATGTAAAATTTATATTTATCTGTATATGTGAGTATACTACCGTTTGTAAAAGTGTGTCTTAAAAAATTCATTACTTTTAATATTTAATCTCACACTTTTAAACTAACAATCAAAATAACTGATATTTAACACTATTATATACTTAAATTATTTTTTTCCCATTAACTTTCCACTTGAGTACCAAATTATAATTATATCTAAAGGTGGTAGTGTCTAGCTGTAGTCAGTTACTACAGTTCGAACATTCGCTGAATCAACGGAGGAAGTACGAAACTGTCACAGAAGATCGGCGTAAAGTAGTCTTTGATGACTTCGTATTGTCTGATGATTGTGAGCGCCGGGTACCCTTTGCCTTTTGCCACCCTTTCTTCGCCGTCTTCCACAATCGTCTGGAAACGCATCCGCTACGCCCCCTATGTTGCACTTTGCAGATGTCCTTTGGCGAAGGTGTATGCTTTCCATCAAGTAAGCCATCTACTCGTTTGCCACCTTTAATATAACAATATGTAAGATAAGTTCCTATATGTACCTACACATGTATCTGAATCTGAATCTGAATTTAATGTTGTTTTTTTGTGTAACCTTATGTAACTTTTGCGCAAACACTAATTTTAAACCAGGCGGGCATTTCATAACGTACTATTTGACTTCGATATAGATTAAAATACACAATACAATTATGTACTTTAGTAAAGTGTTAATGATAATAATTGCCTCTTCTAATGTTCTTCCCAAGCGATTTATTCCCACGGTCAAAAATAATACTTTAGTCATATTTTTATACTTAAGTTAGTTTAGAATTACCTACTTCTGAAAATATTTAAATTATTTCTTACAAGAGGCGACGAATGTAAAGTAGGAATAAATGAATAAGAAAATAGACAATAAAGTTATCACGAATGTTAGTAAATAATGACAAAAGTCTAGAGGCGACCATTGCTAATAAAGCATTATAGCAATAAGGAGTAGTGTACATTAACATTACAGTACACGTTAAATTATTACTCCTATATAGTTGTTTAAAATTAGAAACAACTGTATTTAAGAAAATGAACGATATCGTACTAGATATATTATTTGGAAATACTGAAAAAAACACCACTTAATTATATCACACTTTTCTTATTATATATAAAAAATATATATATAAATTGTAAAATTTATGTTTACCTGAATTAATTTAATGTATTAAATATAGTATGTAGTCTCCCTTATAACGAAGGTGCGCGCGATTCATTCACATCATTGCAATTGACGGACAATAGCAGACGAGCCAGTCCCGCGCCGACCGCCCGCATGCCCACAACGCGTAGTCTTCTCACCAAGCGCTGGTTCCGCAGCCGCCGGACCGAAGACCCCGAGGATGGCCCGCGCTCCCTTCAGACTATGGACCGCAGGCCCCGCGTCGCACGAGTCCTCAGTTCTCCCGCGAGAACGCAGACCACGCCCCTCGATGAGGAATCCATGGAACGAGCCTACCCCTCCATGGGTCACCTGGAGTATGTCCTGGCCGGTTCTTCCCCGCCCGCCGAGAGCGCCCCCAACATGTACGACAGCTTCGAAGAACCCCCGCTGGACTTAACTGCGCACATATGCGCCGACTCCATACGTCAGAGCGCTTACGAACAGATGCGAACCGCCGGTGGGCGATTACGATTGCTCGATGAGTTAGAATCGAATGTCATATCTAAGGAGACGGCTATTAACACTTTTACAACTGCTTCAGAGGCCGAAAGGAATGTCTGTTTGTTTTGGAGTTCATTCCTAAAATTAGACCATTTCTTGCCGGCTTTGCTCGAGGCGGGCGCTGACCCTCTATACTTTGATGCGCTCGGATTGTCTCCGTTACATGTAGCGGCTTTTAGCGGTTCAACGGAATGCGCAAATTACTTGCTATCTTGCGGTGCTGATCCTAATTACATGCCGCGGTGTTTCGTCCCGCTTCACAGCGCTGCATTCGGGAACTCTGTACAGGTCGCTAATCTACTAATTAGCCGTGGGGCTTCTGTTCATGCGGCTGTAAAGTACGTTAACTGCGAAGGTGGACTGTTACATTGCGCTGTTAGAGCTAACGCTGTTGAATGTTTGAAATTGTTTATATCGCATGGCGTAGACGTCAACCAAATCGAACCGGGAGGAACTAATGCTATCCATCTAGCTGCTGACCTAGGAATGATTCAGTGTCTTACAATTCTATTAGCGACACCGGGCGCTGATCCAAATGTTAGAACAAGGGTTGGAGATAGGGAATCTACCGCATTACACTTAGCCGCAGACGGAGGTTTTGGAGAGTGCGTTGACTTACTTCTTAGTAAAGGCGCTGACGCAACATTAAAAAACCACAGAGGTTTTACCGCGTTACATCTCGCAGCTCGTTCGGCAAGTTTGGAATGTGTAGAATCCCTGTTACGAAAAGGCAACGCGGAACCTAACTCTATGGACTTCGATAAAAGGACACCCCTCCATGCCGCCATCGGGAAGTGTGACAGTGCATGCGACATTATTGAAACGCTCATTAGCTGGGGCGCCAATGTGAACCAAAAGGATGAATACGGTTTCACGCCCTTACATCTCGCTGCACTCGACGGTCTATCGGCGTGCGTGGAGACATTGATATATCACGGGGCCGATGTGACGACCCGATCTAAAAAAGGAAACTCGGCGCTTAATGTAATAGCTCGAAAGACGCCCGCGTCGCTGGCTATGATAACAAGGAAGTTAGATTGCGCTATCACATTACACCATTCGCAGACGAGCAACAGAGAGGTCGAACTTGAACTAGACTTTCGCAGTATACTACAACATTGTTATCCAAGGGAAATAAGCTATTTGAATACCTTTGTAGATGAAGGGCAGAAGGAAGTATTACTACATCCCTTATGCTCGGCTTTCCTATACATCAAATGGGAAAAAATACGCAAATATTACGTAGCTCGACTATTTCTAAGCTTCATATTTGTTCTATGTTTAACTTTGTATGTTTTAACAGCGCTCGCGCATAATTGCTATAATGGAAGTAAAGATATGGAGGAGACAATTCAGGAACAAGAACTTTGTCAAAAACAATCTATACTCGGAGACTTGCTTCGAAAAAATCCTTTTGTTATCGAAATGCAATGGTGGGTACTAGCTGGAATAACAATATTCGAAATATTCAGAAAAGTTTATGGCATAGCGGGCTACTCGACCGTGAAGCAGTATTTGATGCAGTCAGAAAATATAATAGAATGGTTTGTCATTGTAAGTGTGTTTTTGATATCCTATATTTATACAAATATTACCTACACTTGGCAAAACCATGTCGGAGCGTTCGCAGTGCTGGCAGGGTGGACGAATCTGATGATGATGATCGGCCAGCTGCCAGTGTTTGGTACCTACGTCGCTATGTATCAGAAGGTCCAAAAAGAATTTGCAAAACTTTTGATGGCTTATTCTTGCATATTAATCGGATTCACTATAAGTTTTTGCGTGATATTTCCCGACTCCTCGTCTTTCGCTAATCCTTTCATGGGCTTCATAACTGTACTGACAATGATGATCGGCGAGCTCAACCTCGATCTCCTTTTGAATGAACCGGATGGCAACGATCCGCCAGTGCTATTGGAGTTTTCAGCTCAGATTACTTACGTTCTATTTCTAATGTTTGTGACGGTCGTGCTTATGAATTTACTGGTCGGTATAGCAGTTCACGACATTCAGGGATTGAGAAAGACAGCTGGTTTGTCGAAATTAGTACGACAAACGAAACTTATTTCTTACATGGAGTTAGCATTGTTCAATGGCTATTTACCTAAGTGTCTTTTAAAAATACTGCACTCTTCAGCACTTGTCTCTCCGCAAGCATATAGAGTTGTATTGAGCGTTAAACCGTTAAATCCGAGCGAGAAGCGTCTCCCGAGGGATATTATGATGGCTGCGTATGATATTGCTAAAATGAGAAAACAATATGGACATACGATTTCATCAAATGGATCGACGACTGGAGCGTATTCATGTTTTAAGAAATACGAAAACAACAATGATTCCGGTTACCGAGAATACGGTTATTCATCTGGACTAGGAAGTATACAGGCTAGACTGGATGAGACATCTGAAAGTGTACGTCAACTTACGCAAGAGGTAAAAGAATTGAAAAAGCTAATAAATGCCCAACAACTCGTAATTCAACAAGCCCTGGCCAGCGCGGTGGACAACCGTTGATGATATAATAGCCCATTTATATTTCAATGCCGACGGCACAAGTCAATAAACTATAGCGAGCATTGTCATATATTTATACTTGCTTGGAATTACTGTTGCAAACTTAATGTACATTTTGTATTGCAGGTCTTGAGAGATAATAGTTTTTATTTATGTAAAACAGAGATAAGCTGTGATCGTAGTTGTTATAGTTTTTAATATTATGTGATATAATTTATCATGATAATAAAATAGTTTTCATTATCAATGTAATGTTTTATTTGCAACTTACTTTTGCTTGGAATTTTATTTTTACATGATTTAATGGCATAAATATTTCATTACACTGATTATTATCTATATTAAATAAGGTATGATCTTCTTTTAAATTTTTTGTTTCAGTCGCAATAGTAGAAAAAAAAATATTTCGGGATCTTATAATTTTCTCTCAAACAGGCATTTTTAGTTCTAAATTAAGAGTATTTCTCACAAGTTTACGAACTACTACTTCTTAACAACTAGAGATTTAAAAATGTAAGATTAGGAACATTCAAAGGTGTCTTATTATGTTATCCGCATTAGTAATCAGAAAATATATAACAGATATTTATTTAAATTTGCAAGGTAGTGTAATTATTTTTACATTTTTTTTCCTTCTGAATAATTGCAACTGGCAACATTTGCTCGAGATTTTACGAGTTGCGCGCTAAGATTGAATCAATCAAGGCAAACTGCGATCAATAGCCTGAAGAGAATAGAAAATCTAGATTCAGGTCATCTCATCTCTTTCACCCAGACGGATACGAAGGCAGCTAAATTCGTACCTAAATTGCTGTATTGATTACTTGTTTCCGTTCATTTTGCGTGTGTCATTCAAATGCAGGGCAGTTTTAAGATTCAGCTCATAAACATGGGGACTCGGGCGGCAGCCTGTAAGTGCATAAGATATACGCCGCTTTCGCTCATATGTTCGATAACGCCGCATGCATGTCCATTAACGCGTTTCTTTTTCAGAGGTGGCTCGATTCTGCGGCCTCATTTTAGTGAAAGCTTTTTGTGTGTTCCTAATGCAGTCCACGCAGGCGTTCGATACCATGCAGCTTCTTATGGAGCCGCTCAATCAGAAAGGTGAGCTCGTGGTCACGGGCAGATATTTATAACTGTTGCACAGATTTCGGACCTGCTGTCATGCTATGGCCCTTCGCTTTGCATCTTACTCAGAAACGTCTTCTTGCCCTGTCCATGTCTTAATAGTATTGCCATCTGTTTCTTCAACACCTTTGTAGTCTTCTCTAACATTTGTTACAGCCTCGGTGGTTAATATTCTACTGCTTGTGCACAATATCCGTTAAATCTCAATGTAACTAAACATTTTAATGGACTATTCCAATAAGCATCTTAGCTAAGCTACAATTATTTTAATATGATGATAATATAAGATGGCAATCCTAGTAAATGTTGAGTGTTCCCTCATTGGTGTATTTCCTTGAATGCACGGCTCTACCAAGGCATATCAGTGGCTACCCTTCATAATCCTATTGATGTAATGTGACCAACCCCATTCAATATTTTGATGTTCATCTTAAGCTGTTGTCTTGTTGTTGGAGTACATACTGTAATGTTGATAGAGGGTCTGTTCATAATCTAGGGTTTGATTTGTGTCTAAATTGTATTAAAAATAGGTGTAGCATTAAAATATAAAAGATTATATCTGAAGTAATATTTTGATATGTAGCTCACTTACAACATGGAATAATAATATATTTTTAAATGCAATGGTTTGAAGTATGATTAATTCTAGAATCTTAGGTGTTAAAAATTATTTGTTTATTTTAATACCTATAATTAAATGGTGTTTCTCAAGTACTACTTTTACTGTTCAAGGGCCCTTCTAGAAGTTTAAGTATAGTTAATAGTTATACAAAAAGACTCATCATGACCTTGAGTCACTTTCTATGCTGCTATGTATCCATGTGGCTTCTGCATTGGGACAGACATGTTAAAATTTATTTATTTTTATTTGTAGTTGCTCTACATTTGCATGTATTCTAGTATGAACTAATAAATAGTCTCAACAATATACATCTTAATAAATAAAAACATTTTGATAATAATTTGCTATAAAATAATATCAGGCACTAAGTAATTCATTTTATTTTGGTAAATCATATTTATATGAATCCAATATACATACAGATTTCAAATAAGATATTGCCATTTTTTCTTGTGAAAGTTCTGTTGAGTGTAGCAGTTCTATGGTCTGGTCTTTAACATGAGTTGTTGCAGTCACAGCAAAGATCAGGAGCCTATATGACTGCCAACTGCGTCTGATGCACAACATACAGCCTTTGCCATCGGGCATGGACATTGCAAATACTGTCAAATACTTCTCACAGACTTTGCTTAGTAAGTATTTAGTTTGTTATTACTCAACATAGGCCACTTTATTTACATTTTAGTCAATGTTTGGTTGTTATAAAGAAAAAGATCACACAATTAGTATACTTTTCGCCTTAAATATATAATTCTTCCTCTGGTTTTGTTTCTAATATTGTATTAATTTATTATATGTTTATACTGATAAGCTAATCTATTTATGGGTTTTAACTTCCAGGTGTCCTGAAAGATGTGCCGAGATCACCTCTGGAGATGATGCGTGATGCTGACAATGACTCTGAGAGAATGAGTCTGTATCCAAACCTTGACTACAAGGGCCTGTTCAATGCCATCTCACAACTAGTTGATTCGGCTCCACATCTACAGTACGGTATCCAAGGTAGGAGGATGAAACTATATTACATCATTGCTTGTCTTGGTTTGACGGCAATATTGGTTTATGATTACATGGAAAGTTGGTTACAATTGCCAGTGAATAACTTCTATATGTAATTATTGAACTCCTAGTAGAAGTATTCCTACTTATTTGATATACTGATATACAAATATAACTATTAAAATGTCTGTTATTTTTTAACAAATTAACTTATATATTAATGTTAGAAGAATTTTTAATTATTTTCATATTAATGTTAGAAGAATTTTTCATTTCAGCATTTGGTGAAGCAGTGCTGCAATGTCTGGGTTGCCTGTTACCGTTCCTGGAGTATGACATGATAGACAACCTGCCTTACCTGGTGGCGTACTGCGTGGCTGTGTTCCCGCCTGACCTGCACCAGGAGATACTCAACCTACTCTGTTACTACATACTGCCTTTCACTATCAGTAAGATGCGTCTCTGTTCCTCTATTCAGTCATATCCACCAGTACTTAATGTGTTATGTGAAACCATAAAAATATTGAACTTTTTCTATTTGTCTCTTACTGATATTAATTTTCCTTGTAGCTCGTCGGTACTCTGGCCTGGAAGAGGAGAGTGAGGCTTCACAATCTGTGGGTGCTATTATTATGATGGTGTTTCAACATTCCAATAATCCAGGTGTGTGATTTCACCACAACATCTATTAAGTTCTTAGATTTTCGCGAGACATTTAAATGAAACTAAAATAATTCAGATTACTACGC
>DVQP01003520.1:0-10708 GCA_018231745.1 Danaus eresimus
TCCGAAATATTTTAGTTTCATTTAAATGTTTCGCGAAAATCTAAGATCTCATTATTTAAAACAAAGAAGTTTAATTATAACATAACTCTACTACTAAAAATACTAAAACTTCATTAAGCCTTTATTATCAATTTGTAAAAAAAGTTATGTAATACCTGATAATAAAAGTATTCAACATTAAACTAGCTATAGTAAATATTTTAAATCAGAAACGATGTGGAGCTAATACTACTTTATTTTGTGAAAGGAATGTTCAGAATAAAAGTGATAATTTACATTTTGAATATCCCTTTTACATAATGAAGTAATATTAGCTCCAAATCGTTTCTGATTTCAAATACTTTTACATTGAGATATCAAAATTACACAAAATACAGATTAAGGTATGATCCCGATATTTTTTTGCCATCTTATTCAGTTCCATCAACACCAATCAAATCAGCGTTTGTCGTTAAACATTCGAGGATTGATCTCACTTAGTAACAATAATTTGATGAGTTCCTTATTTGTTTTCAATATTTTTTTAAACCTTTATTTTTTCATCATAACCTTATTTTTTCCTATTTAACTGTTGCCTGCACTTGCGTCATAAATAACAGAATAAATGACGGTATTGCTTTTTGCTATCATTATCCAAAAAGACACGTTGAATCATGTCATTATCATGACACTATTCTATTTTACAGATAGAATATTATATTACTAACTTAACCTAAATACATTTTTAGGTAGATGTTATATAAACTTTTTTGTTACAACTATCCAGCCGATATGGCAAAGTTATTAGCACTGCTTTTCTATAAGTTGAAGAAAATCAATCTCGATGGAATCAGACTTGTTTTGACGCAATAAATCAGTCACACAGCGTTAGTCTTTATAGATTTCTCCAACATTTTTAATACAGTTATAAATGGCAACTTATTGCAACATTCTCACCTTGATATTGATTTTGAAAAGTTAAATTGAGTCTCTATTATTTGGTCGCTATTAACCTATTTATTCTTACGATGTTTTTTAGTCCATTATTAAAAGATTTAAAATCTCTTTTCATGCTCATATGTAATATAAAATTTCATTACGTCGTACAATATTTATAAATATCAGTAGCTAGTAATAAATTAATGAAATAGCTTTATAAATTAATATTTAAATATCTGTCTACGTATTGTCACAAAATTAAACTGAAATATATTCTTTAATCAATTATACTGCAATGTTACTAGACATTTAGAGGCTTTATAAGGGCATAAATAATTCCTTCATCTCATTTACTCTGCAAGTGTTTTACGGTTCTAATATCCAGATATGTGTTTTAAATAAATAGTTTCAACATTCAACTGCTGGTCTCTGAAACTATGATCGTAAAGGAAATCTACAGCATATCAGCTATTCTCTTTCATCATTAAATAATTGGCGATTGCTCTCAAGTCACTGTGGGATACTTCAAATCAGTAGAAATTTCAAAAAAAAAAATCATTAAATTAAAAAACAGTATAGAAAAAGATTTTCTCGTAACTTTTCATTCATTTACAGAAGAATTTGTTTTTTTAATTTATTTTACGGTACACGCAATCTAACTTTTTAATAGCTTGCCAGAAAATGTAAATCGTTCTCTTAACTAAATAATATTCTTGATATTAAGTAAATTTCATTCCTAATTTACTTCTTCATTTTATATTTTACCTTCTTTTTTATTATATATACATCTACTCTACTACTAGTATATAGTTCTATAATTATTGCCATATGGAATATTGTTTTTATTTTTTAGTAGGCCAGTAGTATAATCACACGGGAATAATTAGGAGATTATCTGACAGTTTTATCATATGTACAACTAATAAATTACCCCCTAGTGATTCTTATATATATATTTATAATAAAATGTCCTTTTATATCAAACATTATTTGTTAAAAATATATTTTTTTAAAACAAGATGACTTTTATTCACAAACAAAATCCTTTTATAAAAAATATGATTTCACTTTTTTTATTTTCTCAACATTTAACATGAATTAATTCCTATACTTTGATTGTGCCCAAATTTTAATGAATTTTTAACTTTATGTATATTGCCAATCAAAATTGACTCTCAAAGTTTAAATAACTAACAGTTTTGCAGGGTATGCAGTTCTAACTGTTTGCTATTATTGGTATAGGATTTGATAAACGAGTGTCATAGATTTAAACGAGAATGCATACGAGTATATGTCCTGCGCGAGTCCAACTTTATTTCATATATCAATGTCGTAAAATTTTATTTCATTTGGTTTATTAATGAATATGTCAGATAAAGTTCCTTGAATAAAATATTCATTATCTTTAATAAATGAGCTATTATTTTTTTGAAAAATATAAATATTTATTTTGTATTATTTAACATCAATACAAAATGTGGATGTTTTGGTTCAATATCTATTGATAATAAATTATTACGGACTGCCTTTTCAAAATAAGTGCTGCTTCATTAATTTAAGCTCTTACTGTTTCAGGACGAAAAAATATGAAGATAGTTTAGACTTACTTGTACTTTTTCATCAGGACTTACTAATACAGAAGCAATAGTGATAAGTTTCTTTTTTCTGAATCATCAAATGATATAACTAATATATAATATGAATATATTATAATTACATACCACTTAATTATCATACGTAGTAATCTGAAAAGAAATTTATAAGTTTACCTTAAAAAAATTTGCGTTACATAATTTTTTGTTTCAATTGACCTTTTAATTTATTTTTTAATAAAACTAATATTTTTCGGATAAAATATGCGTGTTTTATTTATGTAAAAAGCTACATACTTCCGACATTCCGACTTTTTGTAAAAATAAAGCACGCGTAGTTTATTCGAAAACTATTAGTTTCATTTAAATGAATAAAACTCGCGAAAATCTTATCTCATTTCATATAATTTTATTATTTACTCTAAGATTATACACGAAGAGTATTAATGGATTATCGAGAGAATGTTAAAGTTTAGTTTAAGGATACAAATCAAGAGTACCAACTGGGCATATGTTCATTCGAGTAGTATATTTGCAAACCAAATTCCCATTCGCGTAACTCTTGATATGCTTTCAAAGCAGACACTCCTGTAACACATCCGAATTTCTGATTGAAGCTGATTTAAGTCTCGATTTTTGGTGTTGCTTTTTTTTTAAATGGATTTCAACAAATAAAAAGTAACAAACGATTAATTTATTGCATACTGAAATTGGTTCACACGATTAAATTATTATTTTTCAGAAACCTGTACTGTGAAAATAGTGTTCCTTTTTAAATTTATGTATATGTACGTACGTATACATAGAGGTGGGTCCAGTCATACATATTACGTAAGTATACATACGTAGGTATTAGCATATATGTATCTATATTTGTAAATCTATGTACACATGTATGTGTGTGAACAGATAATTAGAATACTAGTAAAAGTTTTAGATCTCATTTATATAATAGAATTAGAGTATTTAGTATTTATATAGAAGAATAAGAGTAAAGATAATTGCATTTTATTAATAGCCCGATATTATAAAGAGTAGTGTTGTTAAGCCAATTGCATAGAATCGTATAGAAATAATATATGAGAGCTGTAATAAAATGTAAGGTAAAAAAATTCTTCAGAAATTGAAAAAGTGAGAATAAATTATTTCGTATTTAAGCATAATTAACAGATAGAAAAATTAAATAGAACTATAACTTAACTAGATATGAAAACAAATGGAGAAAACTAGATAAAAAAGAGAATCGAGGAAAAAATTTTATCCGTTTTCAAGCTTGCCACAAATACAAATTGGAAGTAGTAAGAAGTTTGCAAAGATTTAAACCGTCAGAGCTTCAAGGAAAGTAGAAATCAAATTGGCAAATCCATTTATTTTCTCTAGTGCCTTACAAATTACGAGGGAATTTACGATGCCGAAGTTTGTAAATGAGTGGGTCTGAATAAACGAAATGTAGTAAATAAAAGGGATACGTAAAGAAAAAAATAAACTCTTATTTCCAAGTATCAAACATTAATGATAAAACATTTCATATATAGAAAGAAATAAGAAGATGAAAATTTGAGTCGATGATATTGGTTTTCAGCTCTTTTAAACATATGTTTATTTGTAATTTTATATAATTGCAAAATACCGTACCGAACATATTTTCTTCTATATATGCAATTAGAATTATTATTCAAAGGATTTGTACTATATATGTTATTGTTCTTTTCTTCTATTTCTGTCTTTTAGTATATTTTTTTTACGAAGAAACGAAGAATCCCCAGTTTTGTTTAGTGTTTTCGAAAATCTTCTTTAAAAAAAAGACATAGTTTTGCTCCTCTCCATAAAATACCCTGGTAGCATTGTTTTTTATCTATATTTCGAATAATACAATATTTACTATATGTAATTTCACTTTTAATTTTTTTTTCAAAACAATATATACTTCTTATATTTTAAATATTAGCAATAATGCCTATTTCAATTTGTTATTTGACCAAACCGTACGTGGTCTTTGCACTAAGAGTGAGGAGTTATTTTAAAATATTTTGGCTAATGAATATAATATAATATTAGTGAGAGAAAGTTGGCTAAATGAGAGTTTTTGCAACGGTGAACTTTGTGATCATAGATACGATTTATTTTGGGTGGACATGTTAGAAACAACTTAAACCAAAACTATGGGTGGAGGGGTTATGTTATATTTGAGCGTTACTTAGAAGCGCAAGAAAGTTGGACAGGATTTTTTTAGGAGTTGAAGTTATTTGGGATACAATATCGTCCCAAGCATTCTATGGCAACGGCGATTTTCAGATTGGAGTTTTTTACTTTTCTCCTGGCGCTTTACACGCAGAAACGAATTGAAGCAGCAGAAAGGTCCCTTTAAAAAATATTCTTCAATTAAAATTTTTTGACAATTTTATTATATCTGGCGATTTCGACCTATCCCACGTTCAATGGAATAATTCGACGCCTGCACAAAATAACAAAGGAACTGTTTTCGTGCAAAATAATCCATCAATATTCTTCACCTTTTGCAATGTGAATAATTTAATACGCTACAATGATAAATGACACTGGGAAAACATTACAATTAATTTTTAATACGATACTTTTTTTTGTTAAGCGTTCTTATTAATCACTTCTGAGAGAGGATAAATATTACCCGAGCTGGGAAATAGATACTGTTAACTTAACATTTAAGATACACAATATTAAACCTGTAACAAAATATAGATACAACAAGGCAGACTGTGTGACGATGTGATGATGTGGTTAAAGAAGCATTGGCACTTATAGATTGACCTACTATTTTAAACGAAGGCTCGAAGGACAATGTTGTCGATAAGTTTTATAAAGAAATAAATGTCACAATAAAAACTTGTATAGCACGGATAAAAGTTTCTTATACACTCAGATATCCTATATGGTACAATAGACCTTTAATTAATTTGATTAAAAACAAAAGTCGAGCCCATAAAAATTATAAAAATTATAAACACCCTTTAGGATTTATTAGGAGATTATGATCGGTTTTCACTTTTACGTCACCGACACAAAATTTTATAAACTACATGATTCATTACCTAGAAGGAAAAAATTCAAGACTTAATCAAGAAAAACCATAAATATTTTTGGCGGTACCGAAGGTGTCTATGAGATAAAAGTGGAGAATCGTAAAATTGTGATTCTATCTGGTACGCCGCTTAGCAATATTAACGACATTTGTTATTGATTTGGTAAGTTTTTCAAATGCACCTTTTGCAAGCCTGCAGCAAGCTACGATAGTGTCAACTCATCTACGTCTGAATCTGTAGAACATATTGGTAACATTACAATCACAAAAGATTCTATTTTATCAAGAATAATGAAAATGGATTCCTCAAAAGTTTGAGAGAATAATTAAATTTCTCCCATATTTTATATCCACTGCGCCGAAAATTGAGTTATACCCTTGTCAATTATATTTCATAAATCTCTTAAACACTTTGCTTCCTTTCCTTACTAGTGGAAAAACGCATTGATAACACTACTTCATTAAAAAGGGATTAAAAAACAATAAACAAAATTATAGACTTATTACTATTCTTAATTTAGTAATCAAAATATTCGAAATAGTAGTAACCAGTCACATTGCGCCCGCTATTCGTAAATTAATTCCGTTGGGGCATCATGGTTTCATGAACAAACGTTCAACGTCAACAATCCATATCGGTATTTACAAATTTTGTGTTGTCATTAATGGATGAAAAGGAACAAGTTGTATTATCATCAATAGATGAAAAGAAGCAGGTTGTATTGTGCATAGGTGGTGGTGACTTGCATAGATGGTTTGTTCCTATGGAACAAAACGAAAACAAGCAGTGGTTTTGGGAGGTGAATGCAGTGATTTCGTTTCTAAAACTTCTAGCGTACCTCAAGGTTTAATACTAGGTCCACTGCTGTATATTTTGAATATGTTTATGACATATATACATCTATACAGCAATCCCGATTTCTCATGTTTGTGGATGACACCAAATTTTTTTAAAGATAGAATCTGTTCCTGATTGCCTTTTAATTCGTAACCTGGATATTTTTGGAAAATATTGCGAATGTAATAGACTTTAAATTGGTACGCTCACATAAACTTTTCTCGCAAAATACATACATTTAACTATGTATACAAAATTAATAACATTGAAATTCAAAAAATCAATTACGTACGCGATCTTGGTCTTCAGTTTGTATCGAAATTGTTAATGAATAATCAAATATAAGTTACGACTGAAAAATGTTTTAGACATTTTGGATATATAAAACGTGAATGTCAGTCTTTCTCTAGTATTAAAAGTATTAAATTTTTATACTTTGCATATGTTCGCATCTTCTAAGAATACGCATGCAAGTTTTGGTCAGCGCAGTATAGTATTTGTATTGTTGGAGTAGAAAACATTGAAATAAAATTTATGGAGTTTCTTAGTTACAAGGGCCAAAAAAATATTTCATAACTAAAGTGAGGCTTGCCGTCATAACCACATGGATACCTAAGAGACACGTTGCAAATACTATCATATGTTGATGCTTTACTCACTTCTTTCCAGCGAAATAAACTACAACGACCTGTTATCCTTGTTTTAATTTCGAATATTAAATCGATGTACTCCTCGGACAAAATTATTTAATACACTGCTGATGAGAGCAAAATATGGAAGCAACTGCTTAGTAACTCGTCTGGCCGCTACTTATAACAACTTACTTTCTTAAATAGATAGATATATTTAAAATGAAGAAACCAGAATTTAAAAAAGTTTTTAAAAATGCTACATCTTAATTTAATGTTCAAAATCACGCAAATGAATACACACGCATACACCCACACACACACTCACACATTCGTACACACAATTAAAAGTCTTGCTAATTAGTATTGTGATTCTTGATTAATTAATACTCAAGTTACGTTTATATTTATACTCTCACTGTAACTGTTTAATCCTCTATTGGTCTTAGCATTATTTAGTTATATTTTTAATGTCAGTATAATAATCACTGTTGGATTACCGAAATAAATAAATAAAAAGCAAAAAATAATTTGCAACTAATTAATTTTTGTCATATTTTTGCCCAAAACTTCCAATCGTATAGTTGGAGATTGATTAAAAATACTTTTTATAAAATTTTTAAAATGCAAGTGTTTGCTGATAAAGAAATTAAATCCTTTCGTACGCACATAATATAAAACTGATCCAGTCATGTAATTGTAGTAACCTATTATGGCTCTAGTTTACCAAATAATAAGAAATTTTAAATTTAGTAGACGATTTTTTAAAGAATCCGCCTTCCCTTTATTGTTAGGTTACTAATCAACAAATACCATTTCAGATTTTGAAATTGTTTATTAATAAAAAAAATATTAATAAGTTTTACATAATTCGTTATAATAAGAATGAATAAACTCGATAACTGGTACTGAAGAATGTTTATAACGATGGAGAAAATCATAATATTTGGATGAAGTAATATTTATATTGTTATAAAATAATTGTTATTTAAAGTTGCCCAAACTGGCATCCAAAAATATAATTTAACGAACATGCAATAGTTGTCATCGTATTATTGTTTGCGAAAATGTAAAAACTATGAAATGGCAATTCTGTAATCAGACGTACATTACCTTTAATATCAAGCAAATAAAAACTGTAAATCAATGTGAATTTCTTGGATTATTAAAATTGTTTGTTTTTTTTTAATCATAACTTGATTCATTTATATTAATTGGTTTATTGTTTTCAAGTCAGAAATGAGTATATGAAATTTGCAAAAAGCGTACGTACGTATTTATGAGATTTTGGAAAATTAATTGATATTCGTAAGTTTTAATATCTATAATATAAGCTGGTTATTACTCTGGTTTTAGACAAATAGACCATAAGCAGGTACTAAAACAAGTTATAGAACAATATAAGGAGTGTCATAACTCAATACATCTCGGTGTTATCGACTGCAGTAGAATATTTGATAATATTATCTACAACTATTTATGGAAATCACTCAAAAAATAATGTAAATTAGAAAAATATAGATTTTACGAAATACCTATACCAGACATAAGTAATGTAGAGCTTGAATTTAATATTGAAAGAGATATTAGAGAGGGGAATCCCAATCACCTAAATTGTTTATTGCAGTCAAAGCAAATGTGCTCCGAAAAATAAACTTAAAAACAGGGTCATTAAAAATAGCATCTATTTTAATCCATTTCAGATTTGCGGACAGTATAGTTATACTATAAGAAGCAATAAAAGAAATTTAACATATGCTTTCCAAGAAAATTTCAATGAAGGATTACTGATAAATACAAAAACTAAAATAATGAAAAAGTCATAGAATGACTTATCAATTTAAAAGAAAAGTACAAAGAATAAGTAAACATTTACATCAAATATGAGTTTTGAACATGCACAATGAAGACAAATTTCAAATGCAATGGAGTTCTAGTAGGTAAAATGAATTACATTCTTTTTATTTTTAATTTACAATTAAATATAATATTTTAGGTCAGAATTTTTAGTAAAGTGGTTATGTCAATTTGTGTAGATATAATGGGAACACAAATAAAACATGTATTAATTTAGAAAACAAATGTTATTGTTTTAGTTTTAAGGTATTTATTGTATTTGAATGTTTTGTTAAGATTATTTTTACAAAACAAAAATGCATCTAAGATTTTTGCAAGCACGCAATTACACGAGACTATAATCTCCGGATATACTTAGCGGTTTATTATATATTTTTCATAACAACCGTTATCACGTTAGACACGACGAAAGTGTCTGTTTTGTGTTGTGTCAAAAAAATTGTTGTCTCAACGACTTAAAATTTACAATAATATCTCAAAAACATGGTTTTATGATATTCAACTTACATTTCTAACTTCTTTAAACTTTTCGCAGTACAAACTTAAGTGTTTTTATTTCATCATTCCATAAGTAAGATTCAAATCTTACTAATTAAGCCAGAGTTTTTACTATGTTATTCTTTTCAAATATAGACTTGGGGTTACAAATCAAATACTTACCTTTGAAATCAGTAAAAACATTTCTATTAAGGATCTAACCTTTATCTTAAATTATGAAATATCATGTCTTTATATAAAGCAATGTGAACGCATCTATCAGAAAACATGTGAAACTAAGTTTTCATTGGCATTAAATGTACTTATTTCGCATTATTTAGTGATAGCAAAACAGCCGACATTTAAGTCGATGTTTGTTTTGTTAAACTCCCTTTAGTTAAGTTGATTTCAATACCGAATTCTCGGATTGCAATTCAGTTTCTAATCATCTATTTTGCTTTAAAGAAATTTAATATTTAATGGCATCTTTATGTTATTTGATTCATTTGTTAAAGTAAAAAACTAAAGTAAACTATAGAATATGCAAAATCTACAGATTGAAAGATATGGCATTCAGCATAAATTTAATAAGTAATTAATTTTTGTCCTATACTCAAAAATATTTCATCTGTACTTCATTCAAATGCTTTTGCAGGAATTGAAAGGGTTTGGTAAATTTGGTTGCGTATACTTTTTAAAACCCAAATGTGTACTGTAATTTCGTCAGATCTTTCAGTCATACATCATTAAGGAACTAAAAATAATAATGAGGAAAAGTTCAGTAATATTAAAAAAAAATACTGTGTTATAATTATATACTTTTATTTTATATTATGCAAAACAAAGTTTTTTAGCTTCACTCAATTTCATACTGATGAAAGATTTTGATTTCAGTAATTTTTTTTGTGTATAAGGTGGATCATTTACCGCTTTATGGGTTAGCATCAATGATAACATTACTTTTTCGGCCCTTTTATACTCTATATAAGATTTATTTTAATTTTATAGATGACAGTTTGAGTGTTACAGATTTTTGCAAAAGGTGGCACCAAATCGTTTTGCCTATATCTTTCTAATGCAGCTGTTGATAATGGAGTCCATTATAAAAAAAACCACTTCCATGGGTACTTAGAGGAATATTGTGTGGGTAATAACTTTGCTGGCGTAGATCAGTTGGGATTTTATCATCTTTCTTACTTTTCGCTTAGCATAATTTTGATTTTATGAAACTAAAATGTTTCGGATTTACTATGCAATTTTTTATTAATTTAAAACTACATAAATCCGAAGTTTCGGTTACTTTACAGTAGCCGTGATCACGGGCAGACGAGATGTGAGT
>DVQP01003521.1:0-10707 GCA_018231745.1 Danaus eresimus
ATATTGATTCATTCAGTTTTGAATGGTATTTATTATATTACAATAATATATTTTAGGCTCATAAAGGCACGGAATGCTGTCAGACATTATAAGTTTTTGTTTTGTCCGAAACATCTGTTATGGAGGCAATAAAAATAATACAAGATCCCCGATAACTGCACCGGATATTGATTATTAAATGGGGAAATCGTCCTGAGCGATTCTTACCGTAATCGGAAACAGGTTTGAGATAATATTTTTAGGCTTTCTCTCCATCTACTGCCTAGTGCTTTTAGTTATCAACTTCTGTGTCATCTTTATATTACTTACAAATATTTCTTTTATATATCGAACTATATACAATTAAGGATTATGCATGACTTACAACCTACCCGAAGAAGGTAAAAACAAATCTTAAAAGTGTAAAGAGAATCAAAGAAGAATAATCATATCTAATTCATTGATTTTCCTGTTTTTACTCTTTCTTTTATTATAATTTCATCTCTCTAAAGATAAACTTAAAAAATTATTATCGTGACGAATAAAAACAGCATCAAACCATCATATATCTCCAAACACGAGTTGGATCCTAGAATGTTTATACAAATTATGCCAAAAAATCACACTAACTAACGTTTTACGAAGATGAATGCGGGCCGATATATCATCCGGCTCGGGACGAGGTGTGCTAACTTCCACGTTAAACTTTTTAAAGACTCAACTTGGTTATATCGCGTTGAAAAATTGTGTACCAAGGGTCGCCCGCCCTGCGGCGAGCAGATAAGCGACACCCGAAAAAAATCTGGATATTTGTTAAAGTTGCCTAGATATTTGTCAAGCGTGATGCGACAACTTCGGTAATTGCCCTCTCCGATGATTCCGACTTAATATTACTGATAAAACTGATCCAACTTTTAATGTGCTCGTGTCGAATTACGTTTTTTGTTTAACGATTCATTCGCCGGCGTCCTACAAGTAATATATTTTCATATCATAGCACGACTGAACTGAAGATAAAGTATTGAATGATTAGCTTCGTCAAATATTTGGATTAATTGTTGAAATGATTTTATCGATTTCACAGAAATCGTGTAATCTTAGTTTTTAAGCGTTGGCTAACATTGTATAGATAATTCTATGTCTCTGTAGTTGACAAGTCATTCGTTATTTTGTCCAAAATCCGTATTAGGAACATATAAATAATGTTATGATGTATAATTACTTCATATTATAAAGTTAAAAATTTCATCTTTCGTAAATTTTTTCGGTTAACATTAATATAACATTTAAAAATATTTATAAGATCTCGTCCAAGTTAAATCACTGGATCGCCATACTACGTCTTTAGAATTAAGATAAATAATTGAGCCAAAGTTGCAATTTTTTTAAAATAGTTAATTTATAATAACATCGCCCTAATCTACTTTCGTCTCGAGGCTCAAAGTTCAAGTTGTCTGAGGATCCCTGTTACACAGGCTGTATAAATTGTCGAGCGATAACTCTCTTTGAAGAGAGTTAATATATTAAGTAGAGTTCAGAGTTTAGCGGAGTCACTCGCCGCGGGACATCGGCAACTTCAATCATACTTTTGGGTCCAGGTTGTTCAACTTCTTGTATCATCATTGTCATTTACTGCAGATTTCTAAGACGATTCATCTAGTCTTTCGTTATATATATACACATACATATGTTCTGGACTGGACTGAATTAAAGAAAAATTGCATCAAGTATGGTATAAAGAAAGAAAAATGAAAAAAGGAAACAGTGTCTCCCAATAAATAACACACGCTACTTACAAATGTTCCGCACAAGTCTTCTTCGACACTCGCTGCTAATGACGGCACGGGAATGATAACTGATGTATTTACTTACCTATAAAGAAAAATATATTAAAAGTTAATGTGTGCTCCAAGCGTTAAATTTCTATAAATCACTGACTAATGGTTTTTTAAACACCAAATATATATATTTCCGACATAACGTAGGTGTCATTTATGGGTTCTCTACACTCGGTCACATAACCGGATTATGTGCGTTGTCTCGGCGCGTCTGGAACTCGTTTAATTAATATAATTTTCGAACGTTCGGCTTCAACGTAAAATGGCAGAAGTTTATATTACATAAAAAAATATATTGTTACAAAAGATAAGTTTAAAATGGCACGTGTTACACTCATGAGATATAGGAAATCGGCTATCAATGTAAGCGCACTTGAACGTGCACGCGTCCCCTCTCTAGACTTCCTGTGACCACCCACTAAAACTATTTAAAAGGTCGAAGGCGGTTACATTTCTCTATGTTATTACAAAGGCAGTTATATTACACTCTATATTTCCTTTACTTTTCGTATGAGCTCAACACTTACTCGATGTAATTCTTAAATTGTTTATAAGCTCATTTTTTTGTTTTTCTTCATTTCTAGGGCCAAGTTGAAGCCAGTTGGAGGCAGTTGAGTAAGTTGTATGTTCATTACGGAACCTACTATATTATTTGTGAGCTTTCCCTCTCCTGTTGGTCCTAAATACATCAATATGTCCGCAGTAGTGGCTATATATCTGATAATAAGTGATTTATTGTACCAAAAAATAATCACATAGTTCGAACAGTGGAGATTCCAGTACAATGTATTCAAAGCATTGGAAAAATGTATGTTATTGAAACGAACACAAATACATTACAAGTATTCGGTAACGATTATTTAATATCGATCAATAAATCGTGTCGGTAGCTTTTGTATCGATATATGTTATTAATGAGAGTAGATGTTTAGCGATAAGGGAAATATTCTAACATGAAGCGATTCAAAATCGATTTCGGTATCGATTACACGAAATATTCGGGTGGGCATGTAACGGAATGGTAAACACATGGCTGTTTATTGTGGATTCTGTTCCGATTAAAATTCCGTTGTTATATTTATAATACGGCATTATTAGTTCTGGCCGACTGTCGCATTCCTATTTGAGTCTTGAGATTTTGAGACGAACGATTCGTTGAATTTTATTTGGTCTTTTTGATGTAATGCGTACATTGTTACACATAATCAAGATGATTAATACACAATGATTTAAGAAGACAGGAACTACTGATTAAAATGATTGTGAGAGGACGGCTGTGTATGACCAGACACTAGGTTTTAGCATTTTATCTAAATTTGTATACATTATCATTTATTTGGCTAATTAATAATATATTACACACGAGAATTAATGCTAATATATTTTTTTCGTATGAAGCCAGAGTTGTATATCTACATAATTGCGATAAAAATCATGTTTATGTACAGAACTGCGTAGAAATTGCACTTTTAAATATAAACTCGACTCTTCAGTGACCATTAAGATGTGCCAAAAACCGTTAAAAAGAAAAGCATCATCCTCTCCTTATATATAACAATATATATACAAGTGCTCAAAATTATGTAAAATTTATAATAATTTGTTCTCAATAAAGGCTTTAAATGTATCTTTATAATATTAAATGTGGGTAAGCATACCTTGTGGCGGGTTTATAATGAGCCTACTAAATATAAAACGTTGCTTGTCTCATTTAATTTTCATTGAATAATCACCATCAGATATTTTATAATATATTGATAATATTATAAATAGCTAAAAGCTTTTAAAACAATTTAATTCGTTAATCTATTTATTTATGATTATTTTTATTATTATTTATATTTTGCTTGATAATGTCACAGTTTATTTTGTACGTGACATTTAGCCTTTGGTTTCGCTATCAGAAGTGGATATACGAATTGAATGACCTCGATAAAAAAAAAAATCTTTACGATATATTAAATAGAAAAGAGCATAACGCATATAATATTTAAATTTAGCATGAAAGCCAATACGGACTATTTATATATTTATATTAATAAAAATTTATTAATATAATAAAATTAATTATTCTATCAACACCTTTTTTTTTAACAACTTATATAATTAAGTTAATTGGTAATATCTTGTTTCTGTTTTAGGTACATATGTACCTGTGTATCGGACACATGTGTCATGTGGAAACACTTGTGTCCGATCTCTATATAACTTTTCATTGATTTGATTACAATGACATGTTCAGAAGATTAGTTATCTGATGCTTTTGTAATCTAAACGATCTGGACTTAGGAGTATCTGATAAAGAACTTACTTACGTAATAGGATAATTAACGTGTAGCACAATATTAATTTAATATATCAATGGCTATTAAAAAATAATAAGGACAGTTTAAGATGTTTTAATATGCGAATATATATAAAGAATCCTTACAACAATTGAGACAAGCACCGACACAACGTCGCGAGAATAGATAGACAATGTTTTATCGAAACAGTAATATGTTATCTAAATGTTAAACATCTGCAATTATGATAACTTTAGATTTGATAAGGAATGAATGTAAACTCGTATTTGACATTGCGATATTGATTTTTGATCGGAGATTGATATCTGTATTCAGAAACCAAAAGATAATTGACTTTTTCGTTGTCACAATTATATTTAAGCGAAAGGTTCAACTGATGGGAATGTAAGTAGGAACAGAAGAGACAAAGGTAGAGGGAAGTGACATAACATTCACACGATATTTTCTTTAAATATATATACATATGTATATATATATATTAAAGAAAATATATACTTGAATACTTCTTTGTTTCTCCAATACATTGTTTTTTTTGTTTGTTTAAAAGACTTAAATGATTCTATCCTTTCATATATACAATTAAACAAAAACCGTGATACGATTAGTGATGTGTTTGAATATCTCGTCAGTTTATTACGATTCAGAATTACACAGTTACACGGTTACGATTGAAAACAAACCGGCCGATAAGGACGATAAGAAGCCTTATCTTTGAATGCGAAAATCACAAAATACGCAAGCCCGTAGTTCGTGGATGATTGCATCGCAAATTATTGTTACCGACTCAAAACACACTGTTAATAAAACCTGAGAGACACATTAAGTAATTTTTGTATAATGGTTTCTTCATTGTATACGTATGTGTATGTAGTCACTAAATTCAGTTTCACACCTGTCTTGTATTGAAAAATATTAAATTTAAACAATATATCAATATTCCGTCGAAGAAAACAAAATAAACTATGAATTATAATGTAAATGGTATAAAAATGACAACAAATGAATCGAATTCGAATATATGAACGACGATCCAATTCTATATCTTGTGTATTGATTTTATAAAAAATCCATATTAATAATGATTAGTTCTCTCTAACAATGATTATATAAATATAGTACAGTACTTTAATAACAATATATGAACAACATACCTAAAAGACGATCGTCAAAACACCGAAGCAGAACCGAGGCACAGCATCGAACACAAGCGTCAGTCGCCTACAGTCTGTGTACTAGAACTAACAGCCGCTTATCGTCAAATGCCGATAGCGGTTAATCAATCATTTTTACGATTTATTATCAATCGACACGGCGGATTACACGCGATAAACATCAAGAACATACGGTTTATTGTATTGTAACCAAACTTACCGATTTTACAGAAGTTTATTTACATTCTGTTAGCGATAACTTATCTGGATGAATGGCCTGACTTCTATGAGCTGGTAAATAGCCATGTCCACTTCATTGTAGCGTAGCGTTGAAAATAATAAGTAGAAAGATAAAATGTTCTAAGATATATTTTTTAAGAATTAGGAAAATGTGAAATGCACGTTTTAGATATAACCGATACGAAATACCGGTGACAACCAATGGCGCGAAACTTATCTAAGCGGACAAAAGAATTTTCGACGATTAACCAAACATAATGTCGCCGGATCGCGGCCAATCTATTCGTGGACAGGTGACGTTGCGATACATGTGAAAAATCGCGTCTATATATCTAGTTTATTTTTTATGTTACACAACGAGAACTTGTTTAAAAAATAACACGAATATGTGAAACTGCATTCCTTTAGCGGCAAATCATTTTCTTTTCATATTCAATGGGTGTCTAAAGCTGTCAGTCTCTACATTAAAGTCACGAACTTCAAAGTCCGCTATCGGTGCTGACACTCCCAGAACTTTTTTAACTACGCAGAGAACAGCGAACGGTTTAGCGTAGTGAGGAGTGCGCGCCTCAGGTGTACATACATCCCAGCCACTGAGCACTGCCTGCCAACCTCTGATATGTCACTCACACTGCTACAAGTTTTCTTGATGAGAAATATCGCGCGAACCGTTCAAAATGGATTTTGTGTTTTTGTCAATCTAGCTGCGTGTGGGAGAGAACGGTTCTTAATATGAGATTCACTCTCTGTTTCTTCTTTTTAGTTGGCGGTTTATGAACTCGTCGACTGAGTACTAAACACTACAGAGTACTTAGTATATTGGTTTTGATTTGTCCCGTTTTATTGTTTGAAATAAATTGGTAAGATGTTGATTAAGTTTAATTTGTAATTATTGAAATAATACAATGCTCTGATATTAACAACGTGTACTCGATAGGTTTTCATTTCCGCGTACACGTCGTTCGATAACAAAGAAGTGTTGACATATTTAGAACAAGCCTGAAATCGAGCCGGCTATACTCGTACAGCGTCATGCCGACAGCCGTCATAGCTGCCAACATACCCAACGGGATTTTAATTTTCGAATCCATCCCGAGTTTGACATGTCGCTTCCCGCGCTTTTTGTTGCAAAAGTCAAATCGAAAGCCCGATTGCTTCCTCTTATTATTTTTTGAACTGCCAAAGTTAGGTGATGATTGACGCGTTTTTGCGAATGGCTTGTCTGCCTTTGAAATTGAAGCTTGATTGGTTTCAATATTCTATTCCGAAGTTTTGACAACTTCACTTACGATAGGGGAAAATCATTTAGAAGTTGCAACTCAAATATTTACGCTTTTATTATGTAAATTAATCAGTGATGGAAAGGAGGTTAAGTTTGGGCTGTAACCAGTTTTGTTTTTTCATATATATAATATTCTCTATAATCTGTATAAATAGTATTGGGTAGCTGAGTGATACAAAGAGAATTGCATTTAAAACTTCAAACAGGTCACAATAGTCAAACCTTTTGGCAGATATTTTAAAATAGGAATAAATTTTTGAGTCGGAGCGTATCGGGCGAGACCAACGTCCGTCACTATCTTTATTCCACACGAACGCGTCCGATACTCGCCTTCTCGATACACCGACTCGATTAAAATAAGAATATCGTGAGTACAACACTATTGTGAGGTGGACTTCCGAGTAAGTTTGTAACTGGATACTGTGTTTAAGACGTGCGAACAACGCTACATGAATTCTTGTGTTCTTCTGTTTGTTTGAAAGATATCGGTTTATCGAATGATAACTGATGACCCGAAGTTGACATTCAGACACTTTTTGTATCTTTGTAATAGAAGTTCAATACAGCTAAATGCTATGTAAAAAATAAATACATACAGTAGGATATTTTTTTGCCACACAAGGCCAAAACTAGTTACCATTTTTAATAAAAGCGACAGAACGGATGCAATAAAACTAAAGTTGTAACTGAAACAAGGTCGACGAGAGACTTAATCGAAATAGACTCGCAATAATCCAACATGGCGTCTGCAATTCGAGTGCAGATGCAATTGTCACGGCCCAGCGCTTCGCCCGCCGGCCGGCGCTCCTTGTTTTTACTCGATTGCTCGATTACTCGATATTCGTTTTTGGTCGTGCCCCGCCACAGACACCGCCGTACGAACCTGTCATATCAGCTCTTTGTTCGGCGTGTAGAAAAAAGAAAACACCAGATAAAAAGTCTCCGGAGCAAATTGGGCGTCTCTGTTATAAACAACAGAGGTGGAACACCAAGATAGCGGACAATGAACGTCCGATTCATTTTTAGGAAAGAATTCGTTGATTGTTTCGAGTCATCTTGTCGCTTTGTTTCTTTGTTGTGCTAGTTTCGGACGTTCCCTGCACCCCGTCCCTCGACCCTCGCCCCCATCGCCCTGGCGTCCGTACATTTTTTTGCGAACATCTTTTACGGTATTCGGTTCCAATCGAGCCTGGTTCATTGTTCGCGGTGCTAACATGTGCGATTCGGTTTATTTATGTGTTCGATGCGGCCACCTTAATAGGTATATCTGGACAACGTGAGGTCCATTATCTCAGTCAAGGTGGGGGCGGAGACTGGAGGGCTGGCGCGGAGGCCGGGGGGAGAGATATGAATCACTGGGAGTAATGGCTGCAATATCACGTAGTGCACTTTGTCAACTGGTTGTAGCCTTGCAGTCGCATAGATAATACGCAGATAACTGTTCAAGGATAGCTCGGTGTCGGGGATGGGGTTCTTATATTAATGACGATTCGATTGCAGCTTTACACGTCGCCGTGATTACGGAAGTTAGGCAGAGTTTTCCTAATTTATAAACAGCGATCTGTGAGACTGCAACTACTACGCACCTCGTTCAACAAAATTCTATACATTAGCAGTTTCCAGAGATTCATGCCACTCGTGATATCAATACACCCTCTGAAGTATTCGAGGCGTAGAAAGAGCAGCCGAGATACCATCGAGGGTCATCACAGCTGAGGCTGAGGGCCCGAGCGCGGCTAATCTGCCTTCGCGGGCCGATCTTAGGCTTATTCGACAATTCGGATTGCATTATAAGGGATCCTGACACCGCTTTGCCGCTTGTTTGAACAATGACCTCGTTTGTCCACTTATAATTTAATCATTAATTATTTATAATTCGAGATTAACTTACAACAACTTCATTTTATTCACAAAACAAATGCAACCTATAATACTATATGTATAATATAAGACAATAGATATCATAATCAGAATTTAACATATGTATCTTTGTTGCACATATAGGCAGTGACTGTATATAGTGATGTTAGGATATCGATAAAACATAGATTACACAGTCAACATCATAATAGTCGATGTGGGCAATAAATGTTAAACATTTCCCACGACTCACACTGCATCGGTTAAGTGATAATATTTATTACAATAACAAATATTACCCGGTACACGATGTTGCAATTAAAAGGGATCTTTTAATTTATGCAAAATCAAATAGTTCACACTTAAAACTATTATCGATATTTTTATGAAAATTAACTGGTCTTAAAAAAATACAACGGCATAATAAGGTATAATTATCTGTGAATATAAATCCTATGAGTTTACCACAGATAATAAATATCATTTTTTTTATATTTAATTTATAGCGTATGCATTGATCTATCTATCTATTTATCTATTAGACTTTACGTACAGGAGTCGTGCTGTACGTTAACAAGCTTCATACCTAAGCAACAGCATCCAAAGTCTGACCTCAACTCGAGAAGGGGTTAAAATATAGCCTTGATTATGCTGTGTTAGAACAATGAACTAACTTAAGTCAGCTGATTATAGCACGTAGTCTAACAGTTATATGACAAAAAGAACCTCATCCGGACGATAAAACAAAAAAATGTAATATGCTTAAAGTTTACTTATTTGTGACGTAAAAATGAGTCAACTGTGTAGATGAAAAAAACCATATAAAACTTTTAAATGATTAACGTTTAATACAAACAAAACGTACCGATATATGTAGAGACAGAAACTTAATAGAAAACAATGACAGGATTAAAACAAACGATTCAAATTTGATCATTCCATTTTGTTTACGAAGAAAGCTATCGCAAAACATATGTTGATATTGAAATATGGAACGTGACACATCAGTTTGGCGGAAGTCAAAAATACATAACGGAATATTCATCCGAACAGCAAGAAATATTATTAATACAAACTTACCGAATAGGAACGGCAATGAATCAAAAACAAAACAATGTGATTATCCCGCGCATTCTGTTAGACGGTGGTGCGAGTTACAGCATTACAGATTAATTAATACAGGATCACAGATTAAAAAAACGATTTCATTAATATTTTAAACATTCATATTAAAACTTTTGATATAAATTATTTTATGACGATTCCTTTATAATTTCAAGTGCGATTAAAGGAAGATACAAGAAACCTTGTTTCAGTGAGAGAAAAACGAACATTAACAGAAACAATGAATTCGCTGGACCCTTGGACAAATCATGAATACTTTTTAATGTATGGCTAACACAATATGTTAACCGAATCTTGTGACTTGTTCCACTCAAAGAGTTCGACAAGAGGCAAGCGCAGGAAATGAAGCGACACCCGGTGGAGGCGCGCGATAAATCCCGCCATAGACAAAGAACGCCATCTTGTGACTTTATTAAACCAAAGACAAATTAACTGCTTAACTTCCACATCAATGACATGGATGCTGTTCGTTAGTTCTTTTTATCGCAACTATTCGCATTACAAAACTCGCAAGTTGACTAATTCGCTTTTTATGTTTAACGTTCCATGTATTATTTATAATAAGTTTTGTTATTTTAAAGTGTACTGCAAATTAAAAAAAAAACATTGAATTTCCTCTTAGATTTGATCTCTTATTAATATTTCTGTTACTCTGTTGTCAGTTATCATAAGAAAATTTAACTGTTAATACTTCCGAGGGTTCTACCATCGACAAACCATGAGCCTGAGAAAATAACAACTTATACAGATACATTTTATTACAGCTCCTGACCAAAATAAGGTTAACATTAATATAATAAGCAACAGATAATATGACATGAAATTAATTAAATGAAATAAAAAACCTTTATGATGAAATTATGTTACTTAAAATTAAGTTATCTTCATACCGTTGGCAGGTAAGATGAGTGAAGTCAATGAAAATA
>DVQP01003522.1:0-10707 GCA_018231745.1 Danaus eresimus
AAACTACTGAAGCAAATCTAAAAGAGCAGGGCCATCTTTGTTTTACAATATTTTCATTGGAAAATATTTATTAATTGTCATAGCAAGACCTTTTTCACATTGGGTTTTTCCGTGATATTAAAAATGGCATTTTGATAGCATCAATATCGATTTAGACACATTCAATGACTACTGAAATGAGCTAAAAAGAAATTACTATAGTTCATATAGTTGCCTATTGTAAAATATATTTATTTCAAGAGAATCTTCTTCAGAGTTATTTCAATATTTAGTAACATTACTCATGTAGTGGCAGTATGCAAGGAAAAATTCTTTTTATGAAAAGTTTTAGCTTGTGACATTGTTGAGTGGACTTTGGACCTAGAGAGAAATGTTCTTGAGCATCCAACTTCAAACACAATACAGCCATTATATCTAAATAAACAAGTAATTACACTGAATTTCAGGGTAAATTATATTATTAATCTTATTATATAATTTATTTCTCCGATTTAAATCTGTGTATGGTTAAATTTTATTAAAATCCATTAAGCACTTTCAGTATGAAACAACAAATTTTGGTTACATCAAGTTTCTTATTTACCAAAAAATTCAGGTCCCATATAATTTATATATGTGCGTACATCACCGTAAATCAATATTAAAATATCAAAATTAATAAAGTTGGACTAGCACAATAAAGGTTGGTAAAAAATGTCATCACTTGTTGGTTTTGGTATGTTATGTTAATCTAATATGTTTAACATTGAGTGACATTGTATTAATACATTTGTTTTCATTACTTGGGTTACATCAAAGATTCCGGAGACAGAAATTTAAGTAACCTAAATCAAATCAAAATCATGGAAAAATGTATCAAATACATCTGAGTTTACTTACATTATATAGCAAGCATTTGTATATTAAAGCATTTATTTTAATAAAAATATATGGAACATCCATGCTCTATTATAATTATTTAAAGGAAAAACTTAAAATATTATTTATGTGATTTTGAATACAATATAACCAGCAGATTCAGATTTTACTTTCATATGAGAATGTGGCCTCCTTTATTCTTTTGCTTTACAAGATATTGAATGATGTTTACAATTTTCTTTTATAACATCTTTATCTCTTATATAAAACTGTACTTGTATTGCATAATTGTGGTGTTTTCATTTTCGAGTCGATTCGTAAGTCATATTGGCGTTATTTATAAATACTATAAGTATTTGTAACTTGTTATTTAAATATTGTAAACACGATAAGACAGCAAAAAATGTCAAGTCAACACATGTGACGTCTTTTGGATACAATCCAGATAAAAACGTGCTCGATTGTGAAGGCACCTCGAAATAATTGTGAAATATTATGAAATTAATTATTATAGAAGATTTTGTTTATAAGATCAGTAAAATATTAGAGGAACATAACCCAGTTACGTAATAAACAAACTACGTACCACTGCTGAACCAACAGCGACACCGCCGGCAGTTGCTGCCATTTGGCCGAAAAGCGAAGGCTGCTGCGGCTGAGCCGCTGCCATGGGGGCAGGGCTGGATGGAGGAGCTTGAGCTGGTACATTTCTAGATGGTGGCGGCGCAGCTCTGAAATTGTTGTTGCTTGAGGTTATATCACCCAATTATGAAAATTCAAGTCAATGTGAATATATCTACCTTCGCTGAGGAGCTGGAGGCGGGCTTGCTGATCGACCACGTCGAGGCATTTTTTCGAATAATTAACACTTTTAAAGAGCTTGCAATTCTTGAATCCTTCAAGAAAACACAACGTTGTCGCAGAATACAGTATTAATGAATCTATAACCGAGTCTTTACTGAATCATTCACTCTCATGACAGAACACTGACGTTTATATAAAACTTCAACATCTTTTTCTAGAAGGTTTAAATTTAGAATCACCTATCTTTTTCTATTCAACCTTATTGTAGCTTAGTAAAAACGAGATATATGTATCCTTAGTTGTAAGGGTTACCATAACAAGCGGTCATTATATTTATCTCACATATGATTTATGTTATTATATGCATATATTTAATTTAAAAAGTAACATATGTTATGTCTTTAATTTTATTTACCTGGATCTGCTACGGGCGGGCATATTTATTTAAGCTTTTAAAAAAATATAGTCACCATAAAAATTTTAAAATCTTTGTCTTACTGTCAAAGCATGTTCTTTCATTATATGACATGTTTTATTTTTTTTGTATTCCGATTCATATTGCAGCCAGTATCTTTATTAAACTATATTTCAGAAAAATAATTATACATCTTTGTTACGATAGCGTCGCTAAAAATAAAATATTTTTCCCATTTTTTAAATTACATTGCTTTGAACTCATTCAGTTGCTGTTGTTCAATGCTGGCGATCGTCACTCTACCATTCAGACATTCACCCTCGAATATTCGACTCAGTCACTATTCAGTCAAAGTCAGCGTCAAGTGTCAAGTCGAAGTTTGGTTTAGACTTTAGTTAATTTGGAACCGCGTGATTGCTATTGCCGCTAATTGTTAAAGGTTCTATTTTCATTCTAAAACTCAGTGACATTGAGTTATAATTCCGGTTAAAAATGAATGTCTATATATTGGCTGGTGTAACGGGGTTTTTGTGTGTAATTCTACACTTTATTTACAAGACCTTCTTTGGCCAACAAAAATGTGATCTACAAAATGATGAATCTAAGAGCGTAACAGGTACTAAATATTACAATTTACTATTATTGGCTCAAACTATTTACTCTCACTTATTAATCCTATTCTCTAGCACATTTTCATTCATACAACACCTTCGAAACATCACATGGCTTTACAGACCATGTGATGTCTTTCATTATATTTTTCTAAGCTAGTTCTTATTAAATTACAATTAGTTTTATGCTTATAAATTTGCATCACAAAGATGTTGCATGTTCATGGTTTTTTAAAATATTTTTCTTTACATGTTACTTATTTCAAAACATTATAAGAATATTCTATGAAATTGTATTTGTCAAATGTTAATAGTGGTTAATTTAAATTATAATTGTATTTGTAATACAATTTCTAACATAAATAATATTAATAATTAAGTGATTAATTTTTCCCCTTCATAATATGAATAAATTATAAAGAATGCAATATAACTTCACTTGAATTGATGCATATATATTTATTTCATATGTTTGTCTTATATGAATATCTTAAGTGTTTGAAGTTCACAACTATAAAATATATTAAAAGTTAGTAATGATTGGTACATTAAAGATACTGTTGATTATAGAGACCTAACTATTAGAAATCTTATAAAAAATTATTAAGGCTATGCTTTTTCTATATAAACAACTTTTAGATACATCCAGCATGTACATGATTCAACCATGTTGAGTCATTTTGTATAACATTGAGGGCATGTATGGATATAAAATTTGGATGTTTTTTCTCAGTTATAAAAATATTTTATATACAAATATGATGATAATATAATGTCAATTGGTGCCTAAAATTTTATATGTTTATTGCAATGAAAACCTTTCTGAATTTGTTAAGATGCAAACAATTAATATTTTTATGAGAAAACAAAATTTAAAATATATTAAAATGTATATTTTACAATTTTTTACATTTCATATTGAACGGCCTTGTTTTTAAACGTATTTCGGCACGACGCGATATTACGTACGTCTCGCTAAGAATATGTAAACATTAATTTAATTTATTTATAAACAGTATCATTATAATGACTGATTAATTTATACAGACTCGATAAAACATCATTAAGTGTTTCATGAAATATTATTTCTCATTAAATTGATTCCATTTATTATGAACAAAACAACATGTATAATAAAAAAAAATATATAAATAGTAGGAGTGTAGTGTTAAAGTGATTTCTCGAAATTTCGAATCACTTGTTTAACATCAAACGATGCTAAGTTAGCGGTTGTTCTGTGAAAGTGACGTTCAACGTAACTGTAGTCAAATATAGCTTATAAGACAGTAACGATAACTACGCGATATACAAAGCTTTACCAACGTCAAAGTTTAACGCAGGCTCCATTTATCGGTGCAACAGAACGATAAAGCACGCCGCCATTGTTTCCTGTGTAACTAATAACAACGTATTATGATTGAAAAATCACGTTCGGTTAATTATTATGATTAATTATATAAAGTTATGTAAACTCTTATACATAATATATACTAACATTATATATGTTCAAGCTTTTGTATTGTGTGTCAGTTCGGTTAAATAAAAAAAAATATCTATACATAAAAAATATATATATTCGTAAAAATGTTTTCAGCGTTAACAAAATTATACGTATTTTGTTGAATGTGACGAAATAAGGCCGCTTCGTTGCAGCGCTTTTTATTTTTGAGTGTTCTTTATATAATTCAAGATTTTTTTTATTACAGGAGCTCAGTCGGAGGCGGTATCCGAAACATCCAGCAATGAGAATCGTCCGAGTGGGAAAAGCAAGAAGCGCGCTACGTGGAAAGCGGGCAAGACGGATTTCAGCCATCCCTGGCTGCTGAAGAATCTCAAAGGTCATCCGGGAAATGTCCTCCTCATGGATTTCTCCGCGAACGGCAAATTCTTGGCCGCTACCTGTGACGGTTAGTCTATTTTTATATACGTGTAAATTACACCGAACGCTTTGTAGTGACTAATACGTGGTTCAGAACATTGCCATGGTCATAATAATAACGTAAAAATTGTTTTTTTTTTCTCTCGATATATTTCATTGAGCTCTGGCCATTGTAATGCGCCGATTGTAGAAGGAAGCAGGAAGTAGATGGTGGAAAAGAAACATTTTTCCTCTATAGTTGCCAGGAAGTTAGAACAGATAAAATGAATACGTAACTGAAATATTAGATAACGAACGGCCTAACAATAATCTATAGTAACGATACGCCTGGACAAACCTACCAGTTGCTGTGTATTACGTTCTAGCTTCCTGACGAGCGATTCTATGCCTTATTACAATGTTATTATTGATTATGAGAAAATTATCGAATGTGAATTCATGCAATATATTAATTACACAATTGTTTACTTAATACGCTTATAATTTACAAGTGATATTCAGCTTAGATAGGTGACGGGTTTTAGTTACTGTGTAGCTTAGTATAGTTTGTTATAATATAACATTAATACTTTTATGTAGTGACTAAACATCACAAATAAACTGGCTGTGTTTGGGCTGGGTTAAAGTTGGCTCGTGTGCTTTACTTGCTGTTATGTGTATTTTAGAGGTCCCTATTGTGAATTAATTAAGAATAACATCTTAAACTTATTTATTAAAATAAAAAATATTGTTTTATACATAGGCTGAAAATTACTTTAATAAAACTTTATAGGTCTTTGTAAGGTTATTTATTTACAAAAAAATATTTCGTTAATTAAATCCTAACAATTAAGTTTCATTAAAGTAATAATAATTTAAATAAATATTTTGGCGTCATTATGCTACAAGTAAAACAAGTGTTTCGTTCACCTCGGTTCGATAATATTTGAAGTCGTTCAACAAATATTATATACACGTATGGTAATACTGTTTCTTATTTGACAAAAAAATATATATATTCATATTTATATCGTAAAGGATTAAATTTTTATTAACACGTATGCGACATATTTTTTCATCGCCTTTCAAACTGTAACATATTAATAACATAAAGGCGGCGTGAAAAATGAATTTTATATTGAAAAAAGAGAACAAAAAAATGAACAATTCGTTTTACCGTTACGTAATAAACTACATTAGAATAATATTCTATGAATGTTTATAATGAGACGTTCCCGGTCTAGTTCCATGACGTGTTCCATGATGTATTCTGCCAACCGGAATACAGGGGTCGCCAACCTCAGCCGTCTGTGACACTGTTCCGCAACAGACGAATTATATTACTAGGTCGATTATTAATATTAACATATGGCACCCAACCAGTGGTGTTGATGAAGGTTGTTTGAAATTAAAATTAAATTAATATGTTAGAATTAAACAAAATATAATTGGAATTGTTTTTGGCATTCATTCGTTGATGTTACGTCCGAAATTGTTATTATTTTTATTTGATATAAACGGAATTTAGGTTATTGATCTCAGGTCAAAGACTTAGGTGTTTTGCATATCGATACCGCTATATGATAATCGTTTTACATCGTTGTATAAAATGTATCGGATGATTATTATCTGTGTGATATTTTAAATATAGAAATTATTGTTGATTGATGAACAACTACGTTCACGGCCCACCGGCGAGGACGCTTGCCCTAGGTCTGACCACGGTCGAACTATGCTTCATTACATCGTGTATTTTATAATCGTGACGAAACAAATGACGCCTATAAAAAATATCATTCCATTTATATTGATACGCTGATTAATTTTCACAGTTTTCGTGTTATATTTTTATTTATACAAAATACGGAAGCTATAAGGTTTTTGTTTTGTATCGTCGATATGTTATTATATATAATCTGTGCCCGTTAACACTAAAACACATTCTGTCTTCATGAATAATGCATTAAAATCCGGTGTGACATTTTGATGTTAATATTGTTGTTTAAGTTTAGTCATCTGATCAAACTTCTATAAAAATTTGGCATACTATGTATAGTGTAAACTTCTATTTACCACTACGTCACACCTCGATATGTAATTAATATTATGTGTGTATGTTTGTAACCTTCGCACACCCTTTACAATGACGTTAAGTATTCTTTATGAATATTTACAAAATTTTAATTATACCTTCACGCTTACCTCAATAAAATGTAAAAGCTCACATATTTATGGTTCAATAAAATTAAAGAAATGATGGCTCATACTCATATGTTATAACTAATTTATATACACAAACAACCTTGACAATCGGTTTCGGAATTATTAATGAGGTCTTGTTTTATATTGTAGGATCGTGGAGAAACAGTTAATTATGTACGTAGTAATTTTATTATATATAAATATATAGAGTTTATATATTAATGTGAAATTGCTACATTAATTATTAGTGTAAAAAATTATCAAACAGATCCCGAAAATAAACATGTCAAATAAATGAGTTATCATTTATTTATAACATTGATAGGATATTTTTTATTATTATTTATTCAAGACGCTGTAACACAATAGCTAATTAAAACAGGCCATGTCGCTATTGTCACGCAACACGATCTAAGATTACAAATATAATATCATTGATAAGCGCACCCCGTGGTTGTTGCTATGCTATAAATATAGTTTTAATAACCTCACAGATAGCTAAGGATAAATATTAAATTATCTATAAAATAAGACGTTGATATTGCTGAGTCAAATTCTCCGTACGCACTCCGTACGACGCGTGCACCGTTTATCATTGAATAGCGTTAAAATTATGAGGAGATCTATTGATGAATGACAAACTTCGAGTTTCGTTTGTTGTGTGACGATGCAAACTGCTGGTAGGCATAACGGAATAAATAATACGTGATTAGTAAGCTTCGTTTTGCTCGTCAGTGATGGTAGATTGGTATTTTGAATAAGAATAACCTATGGATTTATATAATGAAATAATAAAAATAAGAAAACAAACCAATAGCAAGGAATAAACAAACAATGTTGAGCTTCTAAAGTTTCCCACAATAATCCCAAATATTTTTTTTAATATGTATGTCTATATATATGCTTACTAATTGATTTGTATGTATAATATTTTTTTTATATATACTATGTATTTCTGTCGCGTTAAGTTTTTTTAGACTGTGACTATCTTTCGGTCTATCAATTTGATATTGTTTTACGAAAATGTAAAGAGAAACAAGGGATGTACAAGTATTTTAAATCTTAAAATGTTACAATAGTAGTTAATTATTTGTAGATTTTGTTATAGATGATAAGGAATACCTATTTTTTTTCCCCAGTGCTGATTTTAATTTCTCTTTAAATTTGGATGTAAATTATAATTAATAATCTTTTGATAAAATAAAACATGTTTTTAATTTTATGTTAAGTTTGAGGGATGTTTGTTTTTTATTAGCTGCTTGTTAAAGTTATAGATAAATATTTCATACAAATATTTGAATTTTTGTCAGTTTTCTACATTTATACAATATGAAATTAAGCCTTGTATTAATTTAAATTGTGAACTAACTTATCAATACATCTTATATTATTGTGGTAATATTTTCTTACGAAGTAAGGTCGGGATTGTCTAAAGTTGAAGACAGTTGTTTACGAGTAATCATCTCTTACAAGGATTCTCTCTTACGATTTTCCTTATCGTTTTTATATAACCTTTGAAAATGAATCCGTTAAGCCTATTTATTACGAGAAAAGCAAATAGAAAAATATTTTGTTCCAAATTCAAACCGTACTGATATATTCCAGGGTGTACCGATCGTATGTAGTCTAAGTAGGAAGTACTTAATGACAATCGTGGTGTTTTGATCTAAAAAAGTGTTATCACATTGTGTTAAAGTTGTGTTAATTGATAAGACAAACTTGTGATCAACACGTTTCACGTGTTTGATAGTTAAATAACAATTTGTAAAGAAAATTAAATAAGCATAAATTATTTTTAATTTGACACCGTTGATAGTGTTTGGTTTAATGCCTTGATTATTTATTATACATTTTTGATACTGAATTTTTTTTGAATCACGGAATTTGATTTGAGTCAGCTGAAAATTGCTAAGATGGCTTTTCATTCCTATAGCCTTTTTCAGAGTTAAGTCAATTAAAGTATTACGATTCTTGCTTACTTCGTTGAGGTATTTAATTTGTAGTCTTCCTCAGATTTAAGTCTTGAGTGATAGATTTTCTTGCTTCGTTGATAACTTTCATATGGTACGTGCGAACACAGCCTTTATATATTTTCACTAATTAGAAGAACAAAATTATATGATTTTTAAAACAACATATATGACGTGTCTGATTTTTTGTATCTATTTCCTATTCCAGTGATAATTGTTACACAAAAATCAGTTTCGTAATAGTTTGTCTGTTTGATTTTCTTATTTGTTCAATGTTTGTAGGCTGTACTAACAAGATTTACTTCCTCACTACGTCGACAGATAATTAAGTACATATCTATACAAGAATCTACCCGTGACTATGTTCGCTATGTTACGGTTTAATTTAATTTTTATATTTAAGAACTAATTTTTTTTAACGATAAGAATGTATTAATGATTTTTGAATATCTTAAATAGTAACTATTCAAATAGAGTAAAAAAAGATTTGCTTAATGTTTAATTTGTGGATTAAATCGTATAAATAATTTAGGAAAACAACTGTAGGTAGTTATTTCATACTTATGTATATTCTTTTCTAAAAATTTGGGCGTTTACAAGATCATGATTTTCATTTAGATTTATATAGCATAGTCTAAGCATCTAAATTTTAAATTTTGTTGATGTATTAATATGTTTTTATATATTAGTTTAATGTTATAAATTGTTAAATACAATAATTTTTTAATAAATTTATATTTCAATGCTTTAAACGTTGTTGAACTCGCAATTAAATTCAAAAAAGTCTTTGGTCCATCTTGGACAGGTTATAATTTTAAAAAACTTTTTGTCGTATAAAGATAAATGTTATTAAAAATGCAAACGTGTCGTTTCAAAGAAATGAATTCTCGGTCCGAGTCGACCTTGCCTTATCTCCGAAATATAAAATAATCTCAGTGATTTATACAAACGTAGTATTTCCTTATCTGATATTATTTTACAAATTTCTTAATTCCTCATTACGACATTTTAATTCTTGATAGTGATATCAACGTCTGATCATGCCCGTTGTGTTAAATTTATGTTTGCTTCTTTAATTTTTTGCTTGTAAAATGTACAAGTATTGGTATGATTGTGTTTGATAGAACTTTTATCTTATGAAAAAATGGGATTATTTTAACCGTAGTTTTTAAATAATTAGGTTCTCAGGTAACTATCATTGAACCGAATGTATCTTCTACTTCTTATAAAGTAGATATTCATGTTGAAATTAGTCAGTCATCCAAATGTCTTCATACTAATCATGTAGAGATTCAAAGCCCTTTCTCAATGATATACGATAATTAAACAAAAAATTTCTTCACTAACTTGTAAGAATTCTCATTATCATACTATATGCGAGTATTACCTGTTTAAAACTCACAAATATTATATCATAAATATATCATATGTTAATTTAATATTTATGAATAACAAACATTTAATGTTGTGTGACAATAAGAAACGGTAGTAAAAACACTAAACACATAAAGTTCATCTCATTCAGTAATGACCGTATATTCTTATTAACTATAGTTTATTAATGAAAAATTTACGTTGCAAATATACAGCGATGTTAGTACACGCTGAGTTAGCGAATCCATTGATTTGACACAGACATTAACAGATTGAACAATAGAAGGCCGCCGTCGCAAGCTGTACATACAAATTAAGTACCTACCGATTACTATATAAATATAGTGTGGAGGATCTTACTCAGCTATATATAGTTTTTGATAATTTGCATACATACAAACATATATGTAGTATGCAATGTGAATAAAATAACTTTGTTTGTTTTATGGGAGATAACCGCTTGCATTTCATTAGATCAGGGATCTAACAATGGATTTCATCTTTTCGTCTCGATTCTTAAAGCCGATAAACACTATAACATTAAAATAATAATAATTTGTTTTAAAAAGTATATTAAAAAATATTCCTAATATAATTTCGTCTGAAGAAATAAAT
>DVQP01003523.1:0-10707 GCA_018231745.1 Danaus eresimus
TATATATACATATATATATTATAGGTAGCTACGAACAACAGCAAAGAAAAACATGTCAAAAAATTTATTAAAACTTACAATTTTGAATGATAAATTAAAACTTTGTTTTTGTTTTGTTTAGAGTTAAGTTATAAACATTCAATTGCTAAAGAGTAATGTGTATTCGTTTTTAATATTGCTACTATGGCTCTTAAGTAAATCTGATTGAAATTATTTTCATATTGCCAATTATATTTAATTTATTACCTCATGCATGATGTTGCAACATTTGTTTAGTGTTGGTATCATAAACATATATTAATTTGAACAACCTATACTTAATAAAATTTGTGTATTGTTTACCAAAACAATAATTATGCACCTAAGATTATTTAAGTAAGTTTTTCTATACAGCTATGCCATCTAAGAAATTTATGTTGTTGATTGATAAAAATCTTAACTTCAACGTTAAGTACATTTGTCATTGGACTATTCATATTCTATGTGCCTTCCAAATTAAATTCCGTGTATTATAAAAAATATAAGACTTCTGTTTATATTAAGTTATTGTGAGGATAAATATTTTTTATTCTTGAATGTATTAAAGTTTAATTGAAGCCGGGGTTGATGTTTAAGAAAAATGGAGAATCCTTGTATGCTATGCCTTATTTTTAGTGTTTTGTCTGTAGCATGTTGTTTTTTTTTGCAAGGATTTTATGACACTGCCATCATAACACAATTATTCCTGATTGTTGCATTGTGTAAAGTATTTTATAAGAATATGTAAAATCATCACCTCCTTTTTATACATCTATTCTCCTGATTTTACATGGTTATAAACTATTAACGGTGCATCGTTTGGCAAAAAATATTATTATTTAGTTTCATTTTTATATAGGTACTTGTCAATTATCGCCTTGTTTTTAAAATAATTGTACATAGGCTTTATAAATCGTCAAATTGTTTAAAAAATATTATTTAAACTTTAGTCTTAGTTGTTGTTTATATCTTAAGGGTTGGTTACTTTATTAAATATTTTTCATTTTAGTTTAAGTTTATATGTGTTAATTGTATAATTTTCGACCGCACAAGTTTGTGATGTAGATTGAAATAAAGGCCATTCATAACACATATTTCTCCGTTTGTTTTCTTACATATAACCAAATAGATAGAAGTCTATTTTTTGTTGTTTAATCATCTTTGAAATATGAAATCTTCTGATTGTGACATAAAAAAAACTTTTTGATTTTAAGCAATCATTTCGTTCCCAATTTCTATGAAAATATTTAAAAAGCTAGAAAGAATAAAACTAGATAATCTAAATGATTTTAATGTTCCTAATTTAAAAAGTATACATTATTTTTAAGTCTGTGAACATTTTATATTTTTTTATCGTTAAGTAGTCCGTATAAATAAAATTATATTGATTTCAGTTGCATGATGTTGGACGTCTTTCTAATTTTGTAGTGATAACTACCACGGTACCAGCCGCGGTTTTGCACAGGCTCATAACAAAAGGTATAAAATTGCCTATTTTATTTAGAGAATGACTCAACTTATATGATGTAACCTTTCAAATTGTCTGCCCGATTTAAATAACTCAAAATAAACACTTTAAGAATGACTATAAATATACACCCAAGTAAATCCAAAAATTTAACAAATTATATACTCAAACTTTCCCATTAATAATCGGTGCAGTATTAAGTATTAATAATATATTAACTTATACATTTTATTTGTATATAATAAATTTATCTAATAGAAATGTCGCTTTTATTTCACAAAAAGTTATAAAATAAAAAATAAATAAATGAGAAGTGCTGTTAGGTTGTCAATATGCGACCCTGTCAGAATGGAAATACTTGTCGAGCTTATTCGAATTGAGAGGCCAAGGGTTTAAAAAGGTGGTTATGAAACTTTCAATATGTAATTGAGTTTTATAGATCGTAACGATCAAAATTGTTGCTTGTTTCCAAAAAAAAAAAGTAAAAAGCATAAACAGCTGTCGCCTGTCAGTGGCAATATTAGTCATTGTCATCAGAACTGTAACATTTCCTAAATGTCAGCATAAGTACTATAGACGGGCGGAAGCTGTGAATCAACTTTCAAGTTTTCTACATTTATTCTCTATCTTGAAATTCCTAACAACAATGCGAGGCATATGCGTGTAATGATTTCACTGTAGTGAATTATTAAATTTTATAACTCGATCAAGTTCTTAGTGCAACTTGCTACAATGTTTCACATTTATTTTGTATTTACGGTATTTACACTTCTAATAAGTGAGTGTGTGCCACGCTCGATAGAAGCCGATCAATCTTTCGTTAAAAATCCAAAGTATACAAAGTACGATGACCTTGTTGAATTATTTGACAATTTAGAGAAATCCTATCCGAATCTGGCTAAGTCTTACTCGATCGGTAAGTCGGTGGAAGACCGCCAATTGCTAGTGCTGCAGATCAGCGAAGACGTGAAGCAAGTACACCCGGAGCGGCCAGCGTTTAAATATGTCGCTAATATGCATGGAGACGAGTCCGTAGGTAGAGAGCTGGTGATATACCTGGCTCAATATCTCCTGCTCAATTATGGAAAAGATGATAGAGTCACGAAGCTTGTCAACAACACTGATATACATTTGATGCCGTCCCTTAACCCAGATGGATTTGAAGCTAGCAAGGTATTTAACTTTTTACACAACCATTTTTAAATTCTTTGTACCAATTATTATATGCCTACATAGTATCAATTATATTCTAGATAATATAGTAAAAAATATTTTCTAAGTAATAGATTCTGAAAATATCAATAGTTATATTTTTTAAGACAGTACATTACATCCATTTTTTCTTAGTCCGAGGTGACTCTAAACTGATATAAAAGTTAAATTCAAATTTAGTTTTGTAGACATTATAAAGATATAATTTAATAAATATGTACTATAAAATACTGAAACCAACATCTCTTTTGGAAAATCTGGGATCACTTCTTTTATACTGTTATTGTGTTGATCGGAACAATACATTTTTGTATGTCACATGCATACTTAGAAGTATCCATCTTTTATGGCTAAACCATTTATTTATTGTTACATATAAAATAAATTATTATTGTATTTTTATGATTCTGATAATATACCTACTACATATTCATAAATAAAGTATATATTACAGACATGGTCCTGGTATAACTACTCTGCTTTTTGTTTTATGTATATATTTTGTTAAAATGAACTTAATTTTATATGAAACTAAGTACATAATAATAAAATAATTTAATAGTGCCTTTGATAGGTACACTGCACCTAGCAATATAACACTTATCAGAAAAGGTTATCGGTGCAGTGCAACTGAAACAGTTATTGTGATTTTAACCTTTCCCGTACATAAACATCTTGTATACAAACATAGCAAATATAGGGATGGTTCTTTTAGTTTCCATTACCTTTGGACTATAAAGAATAGATCAATAGAAATCATAGTTAAATTATTAAATCACAGAATCATATTATTAATCCTAATGTCTGTATAACTGTATATATATATGAACTTGAGTAATTGATTCGTTAAATACCAAAGCTTCAGAGAAATTTTAAATGTGTCAATACATGAACTATATACATATTATAAATTTTAAATAATTTCTACAAAGCATAAAGTTTACTAATACCTAGTAATATTTATTATTTCACTCAATTTTGTCCATGTTATTACTCCATATATGACTATTTTTGGTGAAACTCATTTATACCCATTTCAGTTCTAAGATTACTTAATAGACTGACACATTGTATATAATATGAAATAACACTTCATGTTTCATCTCATTACAATTGAAAAATTTGCAAAATGTATGTCATATGGAATGTCATAATGTTGTTAATATACTGCACACTCAAGCAAAGTTAAAGAGATAATTGATTATACACATGACAGATAAGGCTGTAAACTTGTTGTTTCAATGCCTCGTGTGAGTTTAGAAGTTAAAACAATCAGTTTTCAAGTTCATTCGCAACTATTGACAGAACCCACACAAACAACTGCGGAAATCATAGAAGGCTTTAAATCAATTTTTAAAACATACAATTTTTATTATTGAAATAACTCATAACGGTATATAGGAAAGATATTCGTTCAAATTTGAATGTCGTATTGCGGATCTTAGAATGGAAAATCTCAACGATGTTGTTGAGGTTATACTTGTATTAGACACAAACATTTTATAACCGCTTTTCACGTATATAATGAGCACGTGATGTGACGTGGTTTGAACCAGTTTCGTCGTGCCAGTGAATGGAGAAATTTGTTTAATTACGAAAGTAAATATTGTTTAATGTTAGGATGTTGTTTAGGAAACATGTTTCTTATGTATGTACAAAATATAAGTGATAAAAATAACATATATTTTCGTTAAAAAGTATTGTCTGAAAATTATTCATGATCTACGAAGGAAAAATTTTCCTAACATAGAGATGATTAAAAAAGATATTCTTCACTAATTTTTTTATCAAATTTAATCAAAAGATATAATATCAACAACCACAAAAACTATCAATTGCAATAAGAATGATATAAATCTGTTTTGTTTTATTGGTCATAAAAACGAGGTCGTCTTTAAGTGGTTAGAAAAATATTTATACCTATACATAATACGTACAATTTAAAACATATAGAAAAATATTTACAAAATGTTGCATGAAAAGTCCTCAAAATAGATTTAACAGTATTAAAAATTTCATTGTGACATACATAATGGCAGACCTACTTTGATATATCGATATTAGGTTCCGAACCGATTCAATGAAACATTAATTAAACACAAATCAGTTGAGTCTGGAACAAGACAAGTCTAGACTGAATCAGATACTGTTATGTAAAATACAGCAAGTAAATGTTCTCTTGATGGTGTATATTACAAAGAAACTAGTGTCGTATGATGGAGAAGAGTTAAGAGATTTTCTGATCCATAAAAACCATAACGTATTAATTCCCCGATACCCAGAGATTGGGCTGTATCCAAAAGCTATTTCATTACACATACGACATCTATTGCCTTTTCAAAAAACTCAAACAAATGCGATTCTCATTTTTTGACTTTGTTTTTAAACGATTGTTAATATAGAATATCCTCACTTTTAAAATTTATCCTTTATTTAATTGTGTTTTAAGGTGTAGTGTATGGAAAATTCTTTGATAATTATGAGCATAATATAAACACATGCGAGACTCGTGTTAATGTGTGGTGAATACTTATTTATAAGGATGAAAATGATATACCTAACAGCGGATATTGGTCTTGCTGCACGTCTTTGACGTCTCATTTTTACTTCGCATTCTGTATCAACATTTGAATTTACGGCGCAAAGAACTTATTGAGATATCTACGAAATTCGGTCAAATCAACCGTTACTTTTGTTCAACACGGCTCTAGTTCTAACGGCATTGCTATTTTTATGACAGAAATAAAATTGATTTGCTTATCAAAATACATAACTTTTCAAACTGATACCTATATCATAACGAATTTATGTTATTGAAAGTACGCTTTAAAATGTTGATTTTTTATGGAAAAAAAATATTATACTTTCATAAAAGGCACATAAGTTTTAATACTTTCATATTTATAAGTTTAATTAGTGACGTTTTGAATTTTTTTGTCTTTTTAAACTTTTGATAGTTTAACATTGATATTTTTTTCTCAGTTCCGCACTTTTGTCAGTATGACCTTAGATAACATTGAAGTTTTTTTTCTTCTTATTATCACGTTCTTTAGGGGAAAACCCTTTTTTTAAGTTCAGAACAGGCCAACATCTAAAATAATCACGATAAAATTGATATTGTGAGCAAAGTGATTTTTTTTATTTGGGTCAAAAAATTGATATAATATGAATTTACCTACTTATTAATATTTAAAAACTAGTGCATTGCTTTAACGTAAAACTGAATCATAAGATTATTGTCTATGAAATTTTAAAATATCAACTCTTAAAGGATTGTGAAAAAGAAATACAATTGTAAGTTTATTAAAAACTTTTGCACACTAACTATATCAAATAAATTCGGGTTTACTTTAAATATTTAAGTACCATTTAATGTATATAATTTTAGCACAATTCTTAAGTTAAAGGTTTCCTAAACATACTGTGAAAATACAAAATTCGTGTGTGGTTTTAAAAGTTTTCGTATGGTACAATAATCATGAATTTTCTATAAAACTTTAAGAGACCAATCACACATATATTTATATTGACTCGTAGCTGGTATGCATATAACTAAAACTTAAAACTTTGACAGGAAGGAGAATGTGAATCCCCTAATGACTACCGGGGCAGGAGTAACGCAAAAGGCGTTGACCTTAACAGGGACTTCCCCGACCAGTTCGACAAGATAAAGGTGAATGTGGAGGAATACTTCTTCGGGGGCCGACAGCCTGAGACTATAGCGCTGATGAAGTGGGTCATGTCCAAGCAGTTCACCCTGTCCGGAAACCTCCACGGTGGAGCGGTCGTCGCTAGCTATCCTTACGATGATTTAGGGTAACTATTCTTAGTACCTTAAATGTTGAAAATTCAAATGTGATTTAACAGAGTCTATAAAGATACATATATATTTACATTCAAACAATAAGCTACGGACCAGATTTTGGACCGAGTTCAATATATGTGTGTCTGCCTAAGTTAGGATTGTGGCTGAATATATAGTTTTTAATTGTCGCAACCGTGTCGCTCCCGGTATAGTGCTGTTTTTATTTCAGTAATGGCAAAGACTGTTGCGAAGAAAGCAGAACTCCAGACAACGAGCTTTTCAAACATCTAGCCGGTTCGTTTGCGTCCAGGCATGAGGACATGAGAAGGGGAGACGCCTGTAAGCCGGAGACCTTCAAGAACGGACTCACTAATGGAGCGTTTTGGTATTCCGTTCAAGGTATGCTCCTATAATTCTAAACATTTCTATACTTTACAACTCATATTAAATCTCGTCTCACCATTATTAATAGGTAAATTAAAATATCTAAAGTGGCTTTTAAAACCATTGATATGAGGAAACCATTAATGACCCTCATCTCTAAAAACTTTCTGATAAGTCTTCTGATCTGATCTGATATCTTCTTGCAAAGACGCATTTATTGCTATTGTTACAAATATAAGAAATTTAATTTAAATTAACAAAACCAAAACACATCTTTATAAAGTGCAAAATCACATTTTATTTTGAAATTAAAATATAAAAAAGAAATTTCATCTTTAAATAAGTAATAAAAACTATTAATTCATTATAATATTTAGTTAAGGACAAATTTATATCAAACTAAAATCAACAGATAATTTATTCAGAGTTCCATTAGGTATCCACAAAACTCTTTATTAGGACGTAACGTTTTCATATACAATAAATTCTGTCCCTGCAAGATGTTTTTATATTGATATAATATTTTTGGCCAATTATTCAAAGAAGCTATGACAAAAAATTTACTTATAAATTTTGGTCATTAAACTATAATAGGTGATTCTAAATTCCCTATACCGTAATTGCAGGTGGTATGCAGGACTTTAACTATCTACACTCCAATTGTTTCGAGGTGACCTTTGAATTGTCGTGTTGCAAGTACCCTCGCGCTGTGGAACTGCCCAATTATTGGAGGATGAACAAGGAATCTCTGATTGCCTTTATCGAGGAATCGCACAATGGTGTCCACGGGTTCGTGGTCGATGAAGAAGGGAATCCCATACCGGTTAGACTCTTACAATAAATTTTCCCTCGACTTTATTTTGCTTTAAGATAGAGCAACGAAAATACCAAATCTAAATTTATTAATTGTTGAACAGAGTAACGAAGTTCTTAGTGTACTGACTTCGAAGCCTGTTGCAGGTACATATCTGCTTCCTTTATACTCTTAAGAACCGGACTTTAACAAAAAGACAAACTCCACAAAACTAAAAGGAAATTTTTATATTGTAAACATAATCATTTGCATAAATATTTATGTAACATTTTAAATAGTGTATACATTACGTCTAATGGTATGCGCATTGTTTTATTTTTGGATTTTCAAACGTACTATAGGGATAAAAGTCTCCTTATAAAGTTTTCTGGACCTTCCCCGCCTTCCGTGTTTCTAATCTTCATACACCTTCCAGAACGCTGAAGTCAAGGTCGACGGTAACAGCCACTCCATCGTTACTACAGAGCACGGCGCCTATTGGAGACTGCTACTGCCGGGAGATTATAACATTACCGTCAACGCTAAAGGGTAATTACTCATTATACAACAACATTCTTAGAATATTTGTATCGTACATTATATATATATCTATATATTTAATTTGTCTATAATATAAACACCCTGTATATCATGGTCAACATGTATACACCACACTGACGTGACTCGTGTCTCTGTTCCAGCTTCTACTCCTCCCCCCTCGTCTCCGTGGCTTCCCCCTCGTCTGTGAACGTCACTCTTCACCGCCGGCCCCGCAGTCTGCACGGTAAGTCTCGCCCAAACACCGCGGTCGCTCTCACACATTGCTGGCTGGTTCCTCTCACGCTCGCAATCATGCTGCGGGCGTAGACTTGTGTTATCCTGCTCGCACACTACCTATAAAGTAGCGCTGTCCCTTTCTAATTATTCATATCAATAGTTTTCCTCGCTTTTTCCTACTTGCGATCTACTCGTTTGAGTGCAGTTCATTTTTTTTGTAACAATTGAAGGTAGTTATTGTTATCGGAGGTTTCCCACTTACTGATGGTTATTTGAGGACCTAAGAGGTCAGGAATTTGGTAATATTGACATTTGAAATGATATTAATATATGGTAATATTTCGCTTTGATGATAGTAAGTTTTTACATATACATATATATCTACTGTTGTCCCTCCCATCTCTATCTCACAAGCTGTAAGAAATATTCAAATGTTACTTTATCAAACATAGATATTTTAATAGCTTTTACACTTGCTATTCCTCTATTAATCTAAATGTAAGCTAGCGCTTATTTATTATTTTTTCTTTCATCGCATGCGTTGTGAACATTGTTTCCTTTAATTAATTCATTAGTTAATATTTTTATTCGCTGTTTCTAGCACACACTTTCATAAGCGTGTACGCTCATACATATCACGATAACTGTATTACGTCTCACTCGCACATCACTATGAAAAATATGTGCAGCATTTCGCGACCTTGCTTAGCTGTTACGGCTTCCTTTATATAATTTACTAAAGTGTAACGAAAACTTTTCTACATCCACAAGTCTACGCCAGTTATCAGCACTGTTATATGTAAAATGCGGTGAGGGCGATTATAACATATGGAGTCGGTGACTAATTATATTCCTTAAGATAAATGTTAAGATTTATTCTATGATATCGTTAAACTAGATACGGTTCGATAAGCTCACGCTTCCAGTAACTTTATATATTAATGATGTAAGAGAGAAGTGACCTTGGAATGTGTCTTCAATGTCATTTTTAATGTCACGTATTCTAGGAAGCTAAAAATAACGATTTCGAAATGTATTTTCATCTGGTTAGACTTATGAATTGTAACTAGTTTTTAAGATTTCATCGGTGATATAAGAATTGTTCTTATTTGATTTTATAAATATTTTCGTGCATGTTGTACAGGTATATGAGGCTAACGAATAAGCATTTAAAAATGTTTATTGAATGTCAATTAATTTACATATGAAACGCTTAAGGAATATGTGAATAATATTTAAAGAAGCATTTTAATATAATTTTTATTATTTAACTTTAAATATGTTATATATTGTAGTTCAAATGAAAGTAGGCATTTTTTTTAAAGAAAATGTCATAAATTCGCTTTTTTACAACAAGTTTCAAAGCTATTTTAAAGCTCTCCAACGCGGCTTTTATTTTTGGAACGGAACTAACTGTGCTAGGCTGTGGAGTGGGTCGGGTTTTTTTTAACTTAATTTATTAATGTTTTTAAAAAACATATTCCACTCTTTGCTAATACACGAAGTCAATATATAAGGAAATTATATTAACTTATTACAAACATATAATCGTTATGAACGTGATTATTGCCAAAAATATTGCTATATATTGGCCATATTGCAAAATTTTTTTGCCCATCTCGTTTGTTGGAACCATCTTTAATATTATTAATAGTATTTCTCTACTTCATAGTATAATTGATATTTACTTCCGAATCCAGTGAGACGAAATATGATTGTAGATGAAAACCGATTAGTATTTATTTCTGAATTTAATATAATTAATTTATAAAAGTAAATAATATAAATAAGCCTTGATAAAAACACGAAGATCTCAGGAGATATGTATTATTTATTAAAAATGCTTTTTAAAAAATGAAATATTAAAAAAAAATAATGTCCCAGGATTCATATTTTTTTCTGTGAGGCCTTCGTTTAAATGGACTGTACTGCGCTGTACTGTAGACTGTACTTAGTATACGCAATTCGTTATTTAAGATAATATGTGGGGAAAAGGTACCCACATAATTACATCCAAGGTGAATGATTTAGCTGTAAGGACTACATAAATCTTCTATATTAATAAATATTTAATATATAGTATCGATTCTCATGTTAGAAAAAAATATTCCCAAATTAAAAGCTTGATACTTATAAAAAAATAATTAAAAATTATATGAAAAAAAAAGACATACTCGCCAGATACTATTTAGTTGACTGTATTTAACATAAGCTAATAAGTAATTAGTAATATGTGGGAATAACTTTCCC